>VUQR01012219.1:40827-72826 GCA_015108515.1 Hemichromis elongatus
TTTTTACTGTTTAGGTCACTCAGTTGATGTCAGTGTGTATTTTTTGTATGCAGTACACATTTGCAGTATTTCAAACCCTAACCCTGAGAACAAATCGTATAAAATGAAAAATGGCGCAAACAGAGAAAGACCAAACATGTTGATTTTTAAGTACATTTTTCTGTGTTTTTTGTTGTTACAGTAGTGTTTTGTTATCTGTACTGTATCTTACATTTCTTTCAGTGTGTTTGTGCGAGTGTTTACGAGAAAGTGAGATACCGAGTGAGTCTTTTCAACATTCCCTTGAGCACTGGGAGCTAGTTGAGGTTAAAGTGGTTAACTGGTTTTACTCTGATGTGCCAAATTATGTTAACTAAGAAAAAAAAGGGAGTTGGGTTTTTTTGTTTTTGTTTATTTCAGGCTAGTGGAGAAGATGGACAGAAGGAAACCACTAAACTCAATCTCCCAGAGTCCTTTGCTACAGTGAGCCTGTGTATTTTGTTTTGGTTCCATTAGAGAAATCTTTTAGTTTGATAGTGTACAGTATAATTGGTCTATAATATCTCAGTGTGTGAATGCAGATTAGGTGTGGTAATTTTTATTAATAATTAATTGTCTATCTGAATTTATAGCTATTTCTGTTTGGGTTTTTTTTGTTGCTGTTGTTTTTTCCCCCTTTTTTAAAAACAGGAATTCAGCATTTATGGACATTTTTCTGAACAAGCGGTTCTGTTTTGTTTTCCTGTTGTGTTCACAGTAATTTCTCATCCACACTGTTTAACCTTTGTTCCCATCGTCAGTATGTTTCAGACACATATTGTACATAGGCTAGTAGCTGTTTATATTAATATATTGGGAGAAGGAAACTTGTTGTTTTCTGGTCCCAAGTGATTTTCACTCTGTACGCTATCTCACTTTGGTTTGTTTTTCCTATAATAAACAGTAAATGTGTCAAAGTTGGGTTTTTGTCTTCTTTTTTTTAAAAATTTGTTTGTTTGTTTTTCATGAGTAGAAAAAACACTGGAAATTAAAATCTAAGCTAAGCTAAAAAAAAAAAAAGCTAAGCTAAGCTTTTTTTCATGATCACTTTATATTGAGGTAAAGGCAAATGCTACGGGTTTTTTTGTTTAAGTTTTCAGTTAAAATTTTTCATTTTAGACCACAACGGTGTTCTGTACAGCAGGGGGCAGCAGAGAGAGTTCATTTAAAAAATACACACACATGACAGCCTATGCTGAATGAAAGGGAAGAGAAGCTTTGTCATTCTGTAGGAACACTGAAGGCCTGATTTCTGCACATTTTTATGCCTTTCCTTTCAGGTTTAAATGTTCTGCCAGGGTTTAAGCCGTCTTGGATTTTTTTGCAGGCTAAATAAAGGTTAGCAGGGATCCAATATAACAAGAGGGTCCGTGGTGGGCTGGAACTTTTTTGTGATCTAAGGCATCGGTAATAAAACATAACAGCTAATGATTAAAAATTACAAATTTCAGTCTCATTAAGCTCTACTTTGGTCTCAGCCACCTCCTCAGGAAAATATGTCTAAAGTAACCGTAGGTTTACCAAACAGCTGTCTGTGACACCTGGAAAAACTGTAAAGCTGCTGGTATTAGGCCAAGATGGGGGCATAACCCATATTCCATTGCTCCCTGTTTAATCCAGAATAGAATTTAAATCCTTCTCTTCTTAAACGAGGTCTTAAATAATCATGCTTCATCTTATCTAAAAGACCTTATAGTACCATATCATCCCAATAGAGCACTTCACTCTCAAACTGCAGGCTTAGTTGTGGTTCCTGGGATATTTAAAGGTAGAATGGGAGCTTTCGTGCCTCTCATCTGAGGCACTAACTAGTTTGGATTCGGGAGACAAACACCCTTTCTCATAATGTGTTAAAAGCTTTCAGTTGGCGAAAGGTTTGAACTGCAGGTAGGCCAGTTCAGTACCTGGACTCTTCTGCTACAAAACTATAGATGCAATGCATGGTTCTTCCCTGAAATTAGACGTCCTCTGGATGGAAGCATATGCTGCCCTTCAGCACTGATGATGGCTTTTAAGGTGTGCAAACTGCCAGTTCAACAGGCACTATTGTGCCCCCATACCATCAGAAATCAAAGGGATTTTAAACCGAGTACTGATAACAAGCAGATGGTCCCTCTCCTCTGTAATGCAGAAGATGGGGCAACCCTCTGTCCATTTTAATGAGCTTTAGCCCAGAGAAGACACCTGCATTTCTGTTCAGATATTGATAATTCTTTGCATGATAGCACTTAAACCTGGATTTCAGGACTGGGACAGGGAATTGTATTCACAGATGATGATTTGTGGAAGCTTTTCTGAGCATGCAGTGATTTCCATGACAGACGCGTCCCTGTTTTTAATGCAGTGTCCCCTGCAGTTCTGAAGATCACAGACATCCAATATTGATTTTTGGCCTTGTCTTTTGCGCACAGAGATTTCTCCAGATTCTCTATTTCTGATCATATTAAGTACTGTAGATATTCAAAATAAATTTTACACTTGAGAACAATATTCTGATATTGTAGCATACATTAAAAATGATGCCTCCCTACAGACAATCTTTTTCCCCTTTTTTAGCCTTTTATTGCCCCTTTCAACTTTTTTTTTTAAAAAATAGGGATTGCTGCCATCAAATGACTTTTTGAATTAAAATTTTCTTTTTGAAACAGTTGATATGTTGTCTATGTTTTGTTGTGAATAAATGGGTTTATGAGATTTGCAAGTCATCACATTGTGTTTTTATTTTCCATTTTACTCAACCTCGCAACTTTTTTGGAATTGGATTTCAGCTTCTTTTAGTCGAGATGTTTTCTTTGTTTCTTGTATTTATCTTGTACCCTAATCCATCAGTTAGTTTCAGTAATAACTGCACAAATTGAATAATGGAAGAGAAGTGTTATAAAACCTTTGCAGGTTGCTCATGCACTCTGTGGGAATCCTGACAATCACAGAATTTCTAAATGTCCTAAATTTGGCGAGGACAGCCGAGGTTTGCCTGCATGTGTGGGCTCAGTGCCTGCAGATTTCATAAGAGTGGTTCACGGCCAAAAGGCAAGGCGCGGGTTTTACTTTGATAGGAGTTTGTTTAAAGTTACAAAGGCTCTCTGTAGGTATGAATCGTAAATGTTAATAAATTGACAGTCTAAAAATGTACTGTGAATTTGAGAAAGCACCAAAAACTTTCCACACGTGTGAAGGTTTACACAACACTGGGAAAGGTGACAGCAGCTTTTATAAAAGTGGTATGATGCTAGAGTAGATCCAGCCAAACCCAACCTGGCTGTAATTGTTGGTGCTGCTCTGCTCCCTGCTGTACTTCCAAATGTGCGAGTAGGTCTGGTCACAGTAAGGACTATTTTTATATCTTTAGTGTGAGAGATGTCACGTACACCAAAAGCTTCATGAAGGACTGAGAATAGCTTCAGCCATTTCTTTTTTTGAACATTTCACTTTTCTTTCACTTTAAAGGCCGTCAGTGACAGACTGACAATCACCAAACTGACATTTGGAAGGTCAGAAAAAGTTTACAAATGAAGGTTGGGGTTAAATTATAACCACAGTCTTTAATGCTGAATGACTATGTCCACGTTTTGACTTGTTTTAAAGGACGTTTAAGAATTTGTCTTCATTAACAAAATTTTTTAAAAAACAATCAACACATCAAATCCATTAACAACGTCTGTTTTTCTTTTTAGCGTCTAGTTTAGTTTCTAGTTTTCCTATTCAAGGTTTTGGTTTGTTTTTTGTGAAGTTTATTTTTATGGAAAGTGTTTCCGGAAATAAAAGTTGCCGCTTTAATTTTAATTCCATGTACGAGTCCCGTGTTTGGGTCCTACATCCTGCCTGCCACACCTTTACAGGTGCAGCACTGTGTAGTGAACTCATTTCCATGACACTACTACTTTCAGCTCCTCCCTTATTCACGAGAGGTCATACAGCAGGCACGTCGGCAGAGATTTACACTAGATATCCTTCCTGACAAAACCCCAAATGGGATTTGTGTCTCCATCTATAATCAAACCAAACCTTTCAGTTGTCAGGTGAATGTGTAAACCACTACACTATAGAGTCTCCTGCTTTTCCTTACTAACGTCCTTCTGATTCTTCTTCACATCTTTTCTTGACCTCATGAAGTTTTCTTACAGTGTTGAAGAAAAGATAACAAAGAAAATGTTGTAGGGAGTAATTTTTGGAGCTACTCCGCTGAACCCTCAGACTTTGTTTGGTTGTCATTTAATCTCCTTTCTTTTTCAGTTTTCCATTTTTCTGGCTCCCAAATCTTGATTTGCTACTAAATAAATAGATCCTTTCATAATGCTGCCAGCCATCAGTCCCATCCAAGAACATTTTTATTTAAATTTTGCACGTAAATTGATGTAATCTACATCAGTTAAACATAATTAGTTTTAAAACCAGTCATTTACTGATTTTTGCATTATGTTCACTCATGGAAGAATCTGGATGTCTGTACAAACTCTCAGAGCCCAAAAAGGGGAAACGGCAAAATGCAGTCATGAACGAATCAAAGCAACGGCACGATCTTTAATCTGTAACTTAATAAAATATGATAAACAGAGGAAGTTTAAGCCTTGTGTGCACAGATAGAGGATTTGGGTCAGTCATTAAATAATGCTGCTGGTGTATTTTGATGCAGGTAAGTGCCTCTGTGCTGTTTTAAGAACTCGGTTTTGATTCTTATTTTACCAGAAATAAATATATCTCGAGACCCTAAAAATCTGGAAAATAATGTTTTAGAGTTCAAACATCTGGCTGAATAAAGCCTCATTAGTTTGTGTCGATTAAAGATCTAATGATCCATGTCAGGAAACTGGGTCCCTGCAGGAGTTATAATAGGAAAGACCACAGAATAAAGGATGGACAGAAGAAACCAGCAAATTGGTCCTAAAGGAGCCAAATCACGCACAAGATTAAGGTTTTGTGTTATTTTCCTGTAATATGGCTTCAAAGGATGATATTATATATTTAAAGTTAATTAGCTTAGGTACTGAAATGTATAGATGGTCATGCACCAATTGTTATTTTTCCATTGTCTTTGTGATGGTAAATTAAATTTTAGAATGGTTTATATTATTATATGTTTGTTACTTTCAGACTGTTACTTGATATTTACTGACTCCACCTGTAGAACTGCTCTAAGGGGTATAACAAAAGTCGTTTGTTTGTTTGTTTGTTTGTTTGTTTTTACTTGCCAATGTTTTACAGGAGTCCACTGAAAAATGGGGCTTTTTTTTTTAGGTCACTGTTCCTGTACCCTGGTCACTGAGGGTAACAATGAGTGTTAGAATTACTACAAGTGAGCAGGTGACAGATACTGAACTGTAAATAGCAATGACTGGAGAGCAAAGACGACCAGATGAACGTACCAGTGCCAACAACGTGCAGTCCTGCCCACACAGTTTGAGTGACAGGTTCTCTCGTCAAAGTAGCAGCACAGAGATGACAACCCCCACGCTCTGCTGTTTATGGGCGCTCGATCATCTGTCCTCCAGGTGTTTGACCTCAGGGTTAGAGGAAGGAGCCAGTTGGTTCATGTGTTTTCCATGAGTTTCTCAGCAACTTTACAAGCAGATCAGCAGCAATGGAGTGAAAGCAATGCTCATGGATGGATGGATGGATGGATGGATGGATGGACGGATAGACGGACGGGTGGATGGACGGACAGGTGGATGGACGGATGGACGGACAGGTGGATGGATGGACAGATGGACGGACAGGTGGATGGATGGATGGGAAGACTAGTAGCAAATTTGTTTGAATTAGTTTAAAATAAATAAAATTCAGAGGACAAAGATGGAAATAACTAGAGACAAATACAATAAAGATCACAGTGAAAGAAGGTCTGAAGGCCTGACTGATTTACAGCTTTACTTGTTGACTTGTTGCCTTTTAACCGTTGTAACCTATACACACACACACAGACACACACCACACACACAGTCCAGGAGAAACTTGTGGTTTGGTTTCTTGACCTATAGATGGATGGCATGTGTTGGGGCTAGAAATAAAACCCACAAACCTGCTATTAGACAGCCACCTTGGTTGATTCCTCATTTTAAAAAAGAAAGTCCTATTTTAATTTGCCACCAATTACATCATAACAAACTTTGCTGGAACCAAAAGCCACTGACTCAACCAGCTCAACTCGCAGAACGCCACACTAACACGTTAGCAGTTGAAGCCTTCCTTTCAGGGCAAAAAACAGCTTTTTCTTTTAATGATTCATTATACTATTTTTTTTTTAAATTTTATAAAGAAGATTGAATTTTTCAGAAAACAGTCTTTTTTTGGTTGTTCAAATATCACATGTTAAACTGTGATACACAAGCTTGTGAATGTTTCTGGTGTGATATAATCCATGTTTTCACACTAAACTGATGGAGAGATGGAGCTGCAGCTTTGTACTGACCTTGTAAATAGGAAGGCTTTTAACCCATTCAGCCATGCACACCCAAAGTCTCATAAATATGGTTTCTATAAGAAAAATACACAGATGAAGGGATTGCTAATGCTTTTGTACTTCATCTTAAATTGATTCTTTAAAGAAATCTACCATGGGGTGCTAGGCGTGACCTTACTTCTGAAGTGGGTGCCAAAAGTTATTTGAGACCCACTACTGTAGTTTAACACATGGTTATAATGAAGTGCTGTATGGGGCAGACGGGGAGCTGGTACATGACAATACTATAATTTGTTGTTTTCTTCAATTTCATGGCTTTGTTATGGATCTCTTGTTTCATCCACTGTCTTCTACACATATCAAAGGTGATGATGATGTTTGTAATGATGAAGGTGGTGCTATTGTGCCTGGCTTGTTATGAGTCCTGTGTGCAGGAGGCACCCTCCAGGTAACCAGCCCTCATTATGAAGCTGTTTAAAGTGCTCAGATCAGGCCGACACCTGCTTCTCATTGGGAACAGCCCTGTATTGCTGAAAGGGAAGTGCAGTGTGCTGTGATAAAATCCGCCTGCCTTTGATCTTCACACAAATGTTGTAAAAAGCAGCTCTTGTTCAGGCAGATCACTTTTTCCTTTAGCAGCGAAGGAATCAGTTAAAGTTTGTACACGTGTTTGCGGCTGAGGTGGCTACCTGCAGCTACTCACCAAAACACCATGCAAAAGCATTTTTGCTCCAACACGAAACCCCAAGGCAACCTGGTGTGGTTCTTTGAATTCAAGACAAAAGGAATCAGCATTATCTTCATGCATATCTGGTGTAGATCGATGGTTTCATAGAGAAATATTCTAATCCAAGTATTTGTTTTCCAGTGCAAATAAACTCTGCAGCAGACAAGACAAGAACACATTTCACATGTAGTCAAAAATGCATAATTACAACGATATAATGAAAGTATTTATATCGCATTATATTTCTGTTACAAACCAGAAATAAATCAAACAAAGTCTACGACCGCTCAAAGTCCTGGAGCAAGCAAGTCAGACAAGTAGGCTGCTGCAAGGCCGCGAAGCATTTTAATGAGACATGAAAGAAACGTAAGGTCAATATGGAAATTTCCTTTAAGCAGATAGTTATAAAGTTGTGTTTTCTCTTCTACTCTACTGTGACTGATATTTGAGGTCAGGAAGAAAAAAGTGGCAACCACAGAAGCTGAATCGATTGATTTTAGTTGCAGCTCGGAGTGCTGCATCTGTGCTCCCCACAGCTTTATACGCGTCCTGAGTAAATGAGCAAAAAGTACCTGCCTTGGATACCTGCCCTGCAATATGGGCAGGGCTTGGAGCAAATCTTTGTAGAAAGTAGATGACCCCATCAACAATGTGAAATTCATAGTATTGGATAACACGCTTGTTTATTTTTTTTTCAGATTTGTTTTCTTTATGTTACCTCACTTCTACCTTGCATCCTTTGCTTTTGGTCGCATGTTGCAGTCAATGTTTTATTATTGTTAACTCCAGTTCAGTCTTTCCCTCGTTTATTTATTTATAAATGGATCATCATTTCATGACTTATTCATTTAAATGCTTATGCCCCATGATGCAAATCCCTATGACAGGAAGCTTTACCATCTGAACCCCTAAAAAGGGTTTTCTTCACACAGAACCATGTTGATTGGACTATTTCAGTGCCAATTAAGTATCAGTATTAACAAGAATCAGTCAGTTAAAAGGAATAAATTAGAGAACTGAGAGAGAAATATACTTAATATTTTTTAGTCGATACAGTTTCTGGTAACCAAGATAGTTAAAATTTATTTTTCCTTCTCTGAGCTCCTTTCAAACAATGACTACAAAACTGGTGAGACTCCTGTCATCACAGTGGATGAAGCAGCTGATAGTTTGCAGATGCTCCACTGTTCCTTCAGGGAACAATGAACAGGTTCATTATCGAACTGTGGATACCAAAATAAGTACTTTGTACATTAAGCGACGCTAGAACAAGGAAAATAAACTGTAAACAACGTTTTCAAGGTCTCAAACAAGACAGCAAGCATATTTTTTACCATCTCATTAGGGGAAGTAATACAAGGACCAGGGTAAGGATACAGGTTAGGTTCTCCTTAAAGTGTTACAGTAAAAAAAACCGATATCTCTGGCTGGAAACATAATTCACTGACATGTATAATGTAACCTAAAATATTTGAAGTGATTTATCTGGATCAGTTTAAAGGGAAGGAGCTGTGGCTCTGTGGGTGGCAGGTTGTGTTTTACTGTGCTCTCAGAGGAGGAAACTTCTCAGTTGGTAAGTGCTTCAATTTCAGCTTTTCTTTTAAAGCATCCTGAGCGCTCAGCATGAGAGGAGCTTATTATTTTCCAGTAAAGTCAGACAAAACCTGTAGGTGTTGAGTCACTGGAGCACAGCTTATTATGATTAAAAATATGAATAAAAAATGTGATAAATGTATTTTTAGTACCTTAAATACCCACAAAATATAAGCTTCTAGTTTTGGGCCTCAAATAATTTGAAACCCAGAGCATAGGGGACTCCTTTTTCACCCTGAGAGGCCTTTTTATTAAACAAAAATGAAGGCTGGACACACTAAAGCAATAGCGAGTCAGAAATCAGTATCTTTAGATCTCTAAAGTTGAGCAGCTCTGGCCGCAGACATAATTAGACTGAGACAGAACTGCTATGGAGTCAAAGCATCACCCTAATTACGCCTCATCCTCTGAAGAGAAGACAATAGACTGGAATTTAAAAGAGAAGAAGAAGCTGTTTCTGGTGCCGTCTTTTCTAGTAAAACTTGATAAGTTTTTAGTGTCAAAACGTCTTTAACCAACTCCTCCTGACATGCAGCTGTTTGCTTTCTTGTTTTCTTGTGCATAAAATCAAACTTTCTGCACCACGGTCAAAATTACTTTGCCATTATTGAAGGTTTTCATGCATTGCAGTCATGAGTCCTTTTAAATCACAAATCTCCTCTGATGATATTTTTCATTTGCTACATTTGGGTAAAGCTGCAGTTTCATGATATTTGGTGCTCCTGAGCTGCATCTGCAGTTTGGGTTTGGCTGGGATATAAGCTATAATTGTGAGGCCTGGAGAAAAGGCCTCAATGAAAACAAATAGGACAATGTGTGAACGTGCTGGTCGAGCCTTCCACATGTTTAGTGTAAAAATCAGCCTCTTTCAAACATGTTAACTAAGACAATAAACTTCACATTGTGTGTGTGTGTGTGTTTTATGACATTTTAAAATGTCATAAAACTTAATAAATATTAATAATTTATTGTATGCTACTCTTCTAACCTTAATAAACACTCAAAACTTTATTGTATCTGCACTTACAACCAGTTTTAGAAGCACTAATTAATGTAATCTTTGTGTGTTTAGACTGAGACTAAATCAAAATCCTCATACGGTCAAATCCAAAACCTTCTTGCTGTGAAATGTCAGTGTTTAATTCTTCCTGATATTAGAAAAGAAAGATAAACATAACACAACATAAAATAAAGTTGAAAGAAAGTATTAAGTATGTTCATTCACCTTAGAGGAAAATGCAGTAAAAGCTTAATATTTTAGAGGAAAAATGCATATTTCCCCTGATTTCTTTTTCTTTCTTTCTTTTTTTTTTTTTTTAGCTAAGTGGAGACTGCCTCCTGCCATCACTTATTAAAATCCAGACATGGTGTCAATATGCAACTTTGGCTACTTAAACATAAACTTGCAATAAGGTACACGTATTTACCGTGGATGCAGTAATTGGCTCCTAGGGTACTTTTGTGAGATTGTACTTGCAGTGGAGTGCATTGACTTTAACTCTATCTCTAATGTCTACAGTGCACTTGTGATCTTGGTAGAAAATAGGGCCCATTTGATAGCACACAGCTGGAGACTGCTGGGAAACGTATTGGACATCAACAAAACTCCGTTTCAACTGTATGTTTTTTATATTTTTTGAGTTGACTCTGAACAACGAAGTTACAATTACACCAAATGAGAGTCTGAAGCCACATCTGATACTTAAACTTAAACCACCTCTCCCTCTCTCTCTCTCACGCTCTCTCTCTCTCTCTCTCTCTCAGGAGCAGTTGCGCTCAAACATTTGAGAGGAAGTCCTTGAATCAGCAGCCGGGGGTTACAAGAAGATCAACTCTCATTAAAAACACAAGACATTTACTATTAATAATGAAGGAGCTCTCCCCCATCGTTTTGCTGATTTCTTTTGCAAACATTTTTTTCCTCTGTGCTTTTCTGGATGGAGCTCGCGCCCAGGAAGGTCCTGCTGCTGATGCACTTCGTCGCGGGTTGACATGGCAACATAACGGGCAGGTTTTCAGCATCCTGAGCCGCGGCTCTCAGTACAGGCCCTCCGCGAGGAGGCAAAGCGGATCACCCGGCCACGGGAACCCAGTGGTTGTCCTCAGCAGTGCTAACGATACAGCCCGGGGCTCCCCGAGGGTCCCTGCGGCAAGCAGCTCGGCGCAATTACGCGCCATGACGCACCAGCGGCGGCAGCGACCTGACTCCGACGTGATGGTAGGAGATGATCCCTACAACCCGTACAAGCCTTCCAACTATGACCCTTACTATAACTACTACAACTCATACTACAGACCTAGACCTCGGGTTCAACCCCGACCCGGTTACGGCACCAGCTACCACCAGAACGGTGAGAAAACTACTTGTTTATTCATTAGGACGTCACTGACAAATCATCACAAAACAAGTTGTGAAAAAAATCAGTAATATTCCACAAAACCGCTGAAGATATGTTTTTCACAAGACTGTGAGCATACCATATATTTAAACACCTCGTAGCCCCTGTGTTAAGCGTTGGCTCATTGTTATTTTGTCCACATTCAACTTTTTATAGGCGCAATATTCATGCTCAATCAATCAATAACCCTTTAAATGTTTATTTGAAATAAGGATTTGCAGTTTCTACAGCCTTCCTCCATGTTCACAGTGCCTGCCGGTGTTTCAGTGTAAAGCTCCTGTAACAGCCTATTTCAACTTTTACTATTTGGCACGACCAGTTTATACGTTTTTTAAAGCACATTTATAATATACCTTAAGGGGCTGAAGCTAAACGTCCCTACACAGTGTATTAGTAGCTAACTGAGCCAAGGTGCCACTTTTAAAGTTATTTTAAAAGTTTTACTTTCTGATGTCATGTGAGTGAAAGGGAAAAGGGACCGAAAACATGAACCAGTATAAATCTGCTGGGTCTTGTTTGCAGGACTACCTGATCTGGTTCCTGATCCATACTACATCCAGCTTGCTACCTACGTCCAGAGAGTGCCCATGTACAACCTGCGCTGTGCTGCAGAAGAGAACTGCCTTGCCACGTAAGATAACACATTGCTGACTGCAGGCGTCGGGTCTGCGGCCTGTTATCAGATATATTTTATTTTCGCACTATGTGTTTTTAAAATCCACCAACCAGCTGTAACGTCACTATGATGTGAGTATGAGTGACTGATTGAAGGAAAAACTAATGTGTGAATGGACAAAATAGCTTTTTATGAGAAACAGTATAAAAGGAGAGGGACAGATTTCTCCACTAATAACTAGCTGCACAGTCAGACAAATACCGGTGACTTTCGTTTACTCCCATTGAGATCATTTCTGTATGTGGCATAAAAACGTGAAGCCAGGACTGAACAAAATTCAGGAGCTCAATGAAGGAAGCTGACAAGTTACTCCAGGTTCATTCAGCGGCGCCCCCTGGTGTGCAGAAGTCAGCATTTACACTTAAAAGGCAGGTTGTTCACAAAGGCCATGAAGTTTAATTGGCACAAACACTGTATTATCATAATATTATATAGCAATATCAACTGATGAAGTGCTGTATCTGGGTAACCTGTGTCCCAACAGAATATTATATAATTTATAAGATACAATTAATAACATACTTTACATGGAATATACTTCAACTACTGAAATTCCAAAACAGCAATATGCAAATAATTTCCATTTCACTGATGGACACAAGACTCGGTGTCTGTACAGAATTCACTAGATGAGTCCTTTATACATTCAAACTGAAGTCTTGACTTTGAGGTTGCCTCTCGCAACCATCTCTCCTCCTCTAGGTCTTCTAGTTATTCTCAGGATTATGACACCAGAGTTTTATTGAGGTTTCCCCAGAGGGTGAAGAACCAGGGAACGGCCGACTTCCTGCCCAGCAAACCTCGATATGCCTGGGAGTGGCACAGCTGTCATAAGTAGGTAGTTGGTCAAAAGGGTCTAACATGGTTATCTTTGTAAATTAAGTGGTTTAGAGATTCACGTTGGTATACATTTATTCTCCCAGTATTGTTCCTGGGCTTACTTACTTACTCAGTTATTTGGTAGTTTACTGCCACACTGTGAGTTTATTGTGGTGTTTTTCAGTCACTTCCACAGCATGGACGAGTTCAGCCTGTACGAGCTGCTGGATGCCCGAACTTACAGTCAAGTAGCTGAGGGTCACAAGGCCAGCTTCTGTCTGGAGGACACCTCCTGTGATCCAGGATACTATCGCCGCTTCGCCTGCACTTCACACACTCAGGTACCAAAACACACTTGTTGAACTGTTAATGATTGGTTTTTGGGGACAATACTGAAGTAAATTCATTTATATATTGGATTAGGTCTATACTACTACTACAGAAAAGCACAATAACCTGACTTTTAGACATCATATCCTTTATAAATGTGACACAGTACTGTATAATGTGTACTTTTGGTGGGATAATGTGTTAGAAAGCAGCTTTTAGCTTCAAATAAAGCACACATAGCCACTTTTTTCCTTGTTCCTGAAAGCTGAAAACTCACTGATGCCATTATTTTAGATTTCTAATGAGCTCATAGACTGTAGACAGCAAGTTTTTATTTTATAAGAGCCATGTCTCTTACAATTATTAATTATATATATTTAGCAGTTCATCATTTAACACATTAATTTTCATTCAGTTTGACTACTAAACTATTTGACAGTTTGACTGCAATAAAGCTACATTGCAAAACAGTCTTCAGCAATAGTAAGAAGTAGGGCAGGACCCCCTGGAGTATAGACTGGTGGTGGCTGAAGCAGGTGGAGCCTTGGATGAGGATCTCTCTCTGGTCTCATGGATGAGTTTGAAAGGCAGAATGATGGAATTGGACCAAAGGCTGATCTGCTCACATAGGGGAGGCAGGGTAATAAGTTAAGTTCACAGGACTGTGTCAATTTGGGTTTTTTTTCTTCTTTTTTTCTAATAGGGTTTGAGTCCAGGTTGCTATGACACCTACAATGCTGACATCGACTGTCAGTGGATTGACATCACCGACGTCTCTCCTGGAAGGTACATCCTAAAGGTCTGATTCGCATGTCATGGTTTTGATTACTTAAAAAAATCTCCTTAGATGAGTCAATGCATTTTCACCCACTTCAATAAATGCAGCATTTCTTCCTAACTGAGAAACATTATACATAATAATACATAAACCCATTGTCTTTTTCCTGTCAGGTGACAGTAAACCCCAGACAGCAAGTTCCAGAGTCCAACTTCAACAACAACGTCGCTCGATGTGATATTCAGTACACCGGCACCTCTGCACATGTCTCTGGATGCACCATGACAGCGTGAGAACCTCTACTTTTCCTTTACTGTTAATTCAGGCTGATTTGGTGAAGACTTGAGATAGAAGAACAGCCAATAGAATCACTTCATGTGATTACGATCAATAAGACAAGTAATCAGCTGATGCATTTTAACATGAGGACGTCATTAGGCGATAGTGAGACCTGCTGCAGACCTGCTGTCTGCAGACAGGAGGCCGAGGTGTAGCTGGTAGAGCTAAAGATCCTTCACTGAGAGACAACAGGATGGATGGGATTAGAAATGAGTATATTAGAGGGATAGCGCAGATAGAGCAATGTGGAGACAATGTTAGAGAGGCAAGTTTAAGATGATGTGGATATGTGCAGAAGAGGGAAAGTTGATATATTGGAGAAAGGAGCTAAATATGGAGCTGTCAGGGAGGAAAAGTGGAAGACCACTAAGAAGATTCACAGATGTAGTGAAGGAGGATATTAGAAGATCAGAGTGGCAGAGGGGGATGCTATGAAGAGGATGAGATGGAGATTTTTCTGGTGACCCATTAACCTGACTATCTTTGGACTGTGGGATGCAACCAAAAGTACCTGGAGAGAACCCATGCAGGCACAGGGAGAACATGCAAACACCTTACAAAAAGACTCCAGCTGGCCAGCAGGTTGAAACCAAGAACCCTCTCCCTTTGAGCTGCTAGTCCTAGCCATTACATCACTGCATTATATCCTGGTAAGGCCTGGACAGAGGATGGCTAACTCACTGATCTGTGTAGCTTTGTAAAACAGGTCCTTCAACACCCGAGAAAAGATTCAATTACAGACATAAGTTCTGTACTGATTACTGATTATTGATGGGGTTTTTTATTATAGATTTTCCAAAACTAGAAAGTGTAGACGTGATCATATGCAAAAGCCGCAACAGCAGATTTATTAATCAGCTGATTTGTCTAAGTAGTAAAACAGATCAACATTTGTGGTGATTCTTTTTGTTGTTTTAACCTGTGGAGTTCCACCTTATTCCCTGACTTTGTTTTGGAGAAAATAACCACTTGCTACTGTCTCTGCAAACAAAGATACCGGCAGCTCAGTTTAATAGCTCAACGAACCTGGAATTCTGCATTTGGCTGACGGAAAAGCAAACTGAATTTCACTTGTCTCTAGCTTTTGTGTAATTTATGAATTCTGGAACCAACGGCCATCTATTAATCATCAGTACTTTTGCTTTCCTTTTTACAGCTATTGAGGTGAATACATGGATATGAGCCTAAAGATGAACATTGAAGACGCATACAGAGCTGCACAGGAGTTAAACTTACAGTTTGTTCACATGTGAGTCAGATGATTCAAATATACACAATAAAAAAATGCTCAGGACACAGAAATACCTGAAATAGAGACGATGTGCTGATTAATATTTTAGTATTTTTGAGTTACTGGGGTAAATGATCGATTTCTCATGGATCCAAACCAGAAAATTACTCGGTTTCTTGATTTCAGAGCAGTTCTGATTCATTACATGTGTACTGTATTTCTATATTGAGAGAGACGTTGTACTTTTTGCTTCCATACTATTACATGTATCTGACAGTTGGAGTTACTGGTTTCCTATTTCTTTTTTTTTTCTTACTTTGCACATTTAGTTTTTATATCCAACATAAAAGTTTGTTGAAAGAAGCTAATTTTACCAAAAGGCCATTAGATACACTTTTTTTATGCTAAATAATTTCAAGGCGGTAGTGAGTATGAATTTATTTGCCTTTATATCATATTTTTTCCTTTCATTTAGTTTTCTTATGACCTTGTGAGCTTTTACTTTGTTAAACTGCCAAAATCTATTTCATGAGAGTGAGGCAAAACATTTTATTTTGTGACTGCATACAGACATGCATGCTCTCTCTGCGCTTCTATAGACTGCTTTTCAATAAGGTTTTTACCTTTAGTGTTAATTTAATGTTTGAAACTTTTAACACATTGTGATGACAGTTTCTTGGCATTTTTAGATATAATGGACATTTCATTTTTAAAACAATTTAATATGCTTTTTTGGTGCTATAGACAAGATTTTTGTGTTTCGGTGCTAAAATATATAAAGTTTGCACTTTGTGTTCAAAGTTTAAAAAAAAATAAAAATAAAATCCTGCCTGTAAATCCTTTAAAAGTGAGTAAGTGTTTGTGTGTGTGTGTGTGTGTGTGTGTGTGTGTGCCTGATGACCTGTAACCACACATACCTGCAGAGCTGTGTATAGACCAAGCTCATGTCTCATGTTATCATCCTGCATTTCTGCTTCATATCACACTAATAAAGTTTGCTTGAATGTGAATACATTCATGTGTCTGTTTTAATGTGAGTTTTCACCGTGTCCATTTTTCTCCTTGATGTTTTATGGTAGTTGGTAAACAACAAAATGCTATATTAGTGAGTCGGCAGCTGTGGCTCAGATGGTAGAGCAGTTTGTCAACCAATCAGAAGGTCGATGGATCTTTCCTGGGCGGGTTGCCCCTGATACATCCACCAGAGTGTGTATGTCAATGTGTATAGATAAACGTCCTTAAGTGTAGATAAAAGTACTGTGTGAAGGAGACTTGTAGCACTTTATGGACCCCATTGTTAATCCCTGTCATCACAGATGCATTGTCAGTCCCTATCCCCAAGAGTTTGTCTTGTTTAGGACAAAATAACACGAGCTATAGATCTCCTCCCTCCAACTCAACAAGTCCTAGAGAAGGGAACACAATTGTCTGCTTGGTGTCACTAAAGTACCTCATGACAACCCTCAGGTACTTAAAAACACTTATATCTGTGGACTCGTCGAGGAGGAGGCTGACACGCTGATCACCCGCATCTGCAACCAAACTTTTTCAGAATGATGATGCCAGAACACCATTAATCATTTCTGTGCTCTTTGTCCTGTGCATTTTAAATTTGGTAGTAGCAGTGGAGTCTGAGAAAGCAGTTCTACATGCCCCTCCGTTATAATCACATGCCAGCATGGAACAGTGTTCAGTGAGAGCTAATGTCATGGTGGCTTTGGACAGAGTCAGTTTTTTTTTTCTTTATCATAATCGGCAACTTGTTTTAAGTGGAACTGTTATAAGGCTTTGCCTTTTGAGTATGTTTTTGTGGTATCATGTGTTTTTTTTTTTTACATCACTCAGTTTGGCATAGAAATCAGCCTTGCAATACAGGCAGTATGCAATTAAATCATCTCCAATAAACGGCTTTCATCAACCCTTAAATTCAGGGTTTGATTACCACTCTTTTCTGTATTTTTGCGACATGATGAGCTAGCTAGCTAGATGTTTAGCTTATGTCACAGACACACACACGATGGAGGAATTGAGAACGTGACTGTGTTGGAATGATGTTTTAGTGCGCTGATTTAGTTTAGACAAATGAAAATGTACATTCGCTCATGCGCGACTCATTTGCAGTTTGTAAGTGTAGGGCTGAACATCTCCGGCTCTGGCAGCAGAGCTAGGGGCGACTGCTGCCTGAGGACTGTCCGGAGCCAGTGAGCGCTTTGACACGGGGGATGCGCCCACGGCAGCACCGGCTGCTTGTTGGGAGTAAGAGCAATACGTGGTTTCATGTCAAAAAGTTGTCATAAGTCTACAATAACACCAGCAAAAGTCGCCAGATTTGTTGCTTTTTACAAAAAAAGGGAGTCTGAAAACTCCCTAAATATAGCGACAAAGTCGCTAAGTTGGCAACACTGGTTTTGTAACATAAACGCTGGACCTCTTCTCAGAGCCTACGCTCTATCTGCCATTCCCAAACAGAGATACGCAATTTACTCCGTGACTGCAGCAGTCAGTGAAAGCTGTTATGATGATGTTGCACCCCAATTTAACATCACCGTGGTAGTAATTAGAATCAAACTTATGAGAAAGGAGACCCCTTAAATTAGCGTAATGAGAACTACTGATAATGAAAAAAAGAAACTTTGGAAAAAAAAAATATCTGAGGAGAATTATTTTATTTTAGTCTCACCCCAGTCCCATCAGCTAACATGGAGGAGGCGGGGTTTATGACCTATACTGCAGCCAGACACCAGGCGACGTTTGAGACGTTTTGGCTTCATTTTTGGGGAGCTGAGTGTTTTCTACATTTATATATTATGTTACTATATTTTTTCTTTTTTCCCTTCTTTCATTCTTGCGACACTAGATGTCAGTGTTGAGGTTAAAATGAGCTGCTGATGTCTCATGTAGTGAAGCAGAGGTTTACAGGCTGTTATTATGGGAACACGGAAACAGAGCCTAACATTTATATCCCATCTGTGGAGTAGCTTCTGCGACTAAAAGTTATGTAACTGTGTATTTGATGTCAAATGCCTTATTTTAGAGACAGATCCAGGCGGCTGACAGAGAAACCACTGAATGTGAAAGTTTTCTTTAAATCATTGTGGTCAGGTAAATAAATTATCTTTCGCTCACTATTTAGTGTAAAAATGACATTTTTCTTTAGTGTGTCTACTCTTTCGTGCCAAACAGACCATTTGTGAAGTTGTATTAATATTTATGCTCAAAATGATTACAGACAAAGGCTCTTATTCAAGCTCGGAGAGGATGAAGAACACTTTTAAATGTTTATGCAACATTGAAATATTTAGACTATTTTGTTATTTTCATTGTTTCAGCCAAATGTTAAGATTCATGAAAAGGGAAACATTAAAAAAATCAATTTAAGAAGATTCATTTAACATGAAATGAAACATAACAATAAGAACTGCCCTTCGTTATTCTATATAATTCAGGATTTCATTGTGGTTTTTATTCTAAGGATAACGGATCCATATAACGGGCTTCACTTCCTTCGTCTGCGCTGCTGCTCTCATCATAGATCGTCTATTGAAACAACGCCTCAGTTACCAGAAGGAAAAAGACATCGAGAGACTAAACATAACACAGGCTCGGCATCTCCACTTTCACCTCAAATAACAGCTCCGCTTATTAAATTTAGTTCATTATTAGCATACTAGATATTAAATAGACCGAAATTAATAAATAAATAAAATAATGTTTACATATGGCAGGCTTAGAAGGTAAGAAAAATATGCGTATTTTAAGAGCACTGGGGACTGTGTGTTGTGTGAACTTGATGTCTCTGCATTTCTGTAAACTCATCATTTTCCTTCCTTTATTTTCTATTTCTTATTTTTCTGGTTCTAAAGGGAATTCCTTTCTAATGCTTGATCTTTGAAAAATTAAAGGAAAAGAAGTGAACACGTGTTATAAAAAAAGGGGGGGGGGTCACATTTCTGCACATTATTCATCTCCATTTTTATTAATTCAATTCTTGTAACGTTCAGTAAAGCTGAAAATTCATTATTACCATTATCAGAACAATCGATAATTATTTGATGCATTATCTACGATTTTATTTTCAAATTTTTTCTAAAGGACTTTGAAACAGTTATCGATGCCTTTCAGCGCGGCTAATGTAGCTCGATGGAGGCTGGTCCTGCTCCACTCTTCCTCAGTTACATACGTAGCTTTGATTGTTCAGTGCAGTTGTTGGACCTCAGAATGGCCCAAACTCTGTTTTGTATCTAGCTTTTACTAGTTTCTGTCAGTCCAGCCGTTTTGCCTAAAACTCAAAGGCAATCTTCTCTGTTCAAACCCTGACATAGCCCAATCATCATAGGGAGCCCCCCCTTAACATTTTTTTTTATTGATAACTTTATGTTTATGGTAATTTCACTATGCTTTTCGTTTTATTGGGGTTGTTTATATGGGTTTTGTCTTTGTCTAGTGTTTTTGGAGGACTTAATCTTAAGATGTTTACCTACTTTACCTTTACTAGAAAACACTTTTTGTAAACTCTTGTTTGACATTATTTTCAATGCTATGAAATATTTGCTATGAAATATTATTTCAAATTCTTTTGAAAATGTGTATTATTCTTGCCGAAGGAATAAGCTACCAAGCTGCACAATAATACTAGTAAAAGAAAACAAACACTTTTTTGTGCTTTATTTGTCCTATAAATCCAAAAGAAAGCGCAGTTTTTCTTTTCTCCAGACTACGTGGTCCTGGGAAATTTCATCGGAGTGAGCTTTCATCTTGTTTCCGGCGCTTTGTGCTGCCCATATGTCAAAGTCTTTGTGCTTTTCAAGACAGAGAGGCGACAGAAGGGAAAAAAACAGCTGGATCCAAGGACCATCCAGCTAGCGTTACCGCTAGCAGCAACCAGCTCCTCAAACCTGCTAACCCCTCTCGGCTGCCTCACTTCCAAAAGGTACCGTGTCTGAAAACTGTCCGCTAACCGAGAGCTAGCAGCTCCTTATTCCTACCGCCTTATATTTTACCTGAGCTTTCTCTTTGACCCAATTTTCCAACTGCCAGCCTGGCTAGCCTGTTAGCTTTCACATTAGCTTCTTTAGATGCTGATTAGCTAGCTAGCTTAACTGATTAGCCTCCTGCTGCTTGAGCAGGTATCAGAAGATTAAACTAGCTGTCAGCAAGAATCATAAGAGCACGCTCACCTCCCATCCATTGTTGTCATCTATAAAGCAGAAAGCACAGGACTCTGTTGGCGTCTTTAAGTCTGCTTCATACTAACTGTCCTTTTAAATAAAGTAAAATATTGGCTGTATTTTACTTTTATCTGCTTTTAAAGTGTTGCCATACTACATGTAATTTTTGTCATTTAAAGTATGCAAGTAGTGCTTTCTGATTTGTTTAATTCTTGTCTAGTGCGAGTTATTCCTTATAGGCAAAGACGAAAATGAAGCAGGAATCACATAAACACTGATGTCAGATGTTAATTTAAGTTTTGTCTCATTTTTGTCTTTGATGAATATTTTTCTATAATTTATATTTCAAAACAAAAACCTCACAGTGTGGTGATGTTTCGCTAATTACATGAACATCTTGAGTTAATTTGTAATTCAAATGAATCCTTATCGATATTTTAAAGCTTTTGTGTTGGAATGCATTCAGCAGATGTTATTGATCTGATTACTTAGTAGTTTGAAGGGTTATTTAATGCTGTTTCTGTACATCGTGAAATACAGTTGCTGAGCAGACGTCTTGGTTTGTTACACCGATAGTGTTCAGACAATCTTCTTTTCTGAGGTGTTGAAATCTGCAGATCTTTGATAGGTTTATTCAGTTTTTACAGGGAAAAAAAAACGTATTAGTTGCTTCCAACTAATGTTAAGGCCAGAATAGGTAAAGTAACCTCCTGTTAAATCAAACATGCTAGGCTACTTGCTTTGGCAACCCCTCGTGAATAAGAGAGCACAAACAAAAGAGTCCAAACACTGGTTGAGGAGCTTAAAGGTTCCTGTTCCAGAAGAAAGTCCAAGTTGGTGTTATAATGTTGTGAAGGATCCTTTCTGGATAATCTTTGTTCCGCTTTGTACCAGCTGAGCATTGATTAAACACCAAAGTGTTCCCAGCAAGCCAAGAAATGGCTCTCCAGTGTGTCTTGGGATCCATGATCACTTCATTTACTGTAGGAGGTTCTCAGGAGGCCTGCTCAGATGTCCGAACCATTCAACTGGCTCCTTCCACGCGGAGGAGCACAGACTCTAGTGCAGACTCTAAATGGCTTTTTTGCAGCTGTATGATATTAATAGGAGCCAATTTCCCTAATATGATTATCTCTGGCACATCTCCCCACTTACCGACAGTTTCTGTTGGTGACAGGCAGCAAATCAGAAGAAAGCTGGCTTAAACGTGGAGGAGTTTTAGCAGCTTGTTTGAGTGAGAGAGGATGAACTGGATGCCCTGATAAAGATAAATAATGAACTGTGAATGATGCAAAGTCAAAGAATAAAAATGGGGTGCTGGATATTAGCTGTTGCTCTTTAATTGGGTAATCTATTTTATATTTTCTACTGCTTATTGTCTCCCTGGGTAGCATCCATTTAGTCTGTTATGTCATAGGAGTTATTGTCATATGCTGTGGCTATCATTGCAGTTTCTTTTGTCAGTGTGGGTTTTAAACTGCATGGACATACTTTGGATATTATGATTGTAATCCAGGTTTTGAATGCCTTTCTGTATGCTGTCGTTTAAATGTAACTTGGTGAGCTCTGAAGAAACTCCGATTCTGTCTGATTTACTGCTTTATCTTGCAACCTGTATTTGGCAGGGCTCAGCTGACAGTGGCGCATGAACCCAACAACCTCACCCCGAGTTCGGGGTTTTAGAGGTGCTGTGTGCATTCCCTGCTCCCAGTGGTCGTTACATCACTGCTTACATTTCTATTTTTGCACCAGTACAACAAACAAGTCAGAACATGTAAATAAGGGAGACTTTGAGACGATGGAAGGTGGATTTCAGTTTCACTGATTTTGAGGAAAGAATAATTTCTTGTCTTTCCTCCAAAACAACGCTTCATCTCTGATTATTTTTGTGTCTTGCTGCCTGGGAGGATTTGGACTCGTCAGCTGTTCACACAAACAGAGTGAGCAGACGTTGTCCTCCTTCCTTTTCTTTTCTTTAAAAGTTCTATGTTATTTTTGATGTCGGGTTTCGAAGCCTAAACTGTTGTTATCAAGGGTATGCAGGCTCGACTCTTTCTCAAAGCTGCAATCAGAGGTTTTTTTTATTTTGACCCGTTGACTCCCACACAGTCTGAAAACAGCTTCAGTTTTACACGGACGCTCCACAGTTTGGTGTTTTCTGAACATCTTGGCCATCCGTGACTGGACGTTCATGTGTGGCCAAAAAAAAAGGACTTTTATTGTAGAATTGTAAATTACTTTTTGCTATATTTCTTCTTTAGCAAAAGAATGAACCTTTACAACAACAATAATGCCTCTTCAATTGATCTCCGCCCTCTCTCTGAAAGCAATGTACAAGGAAAAAAATCTTAATAATCAAAGTTGAGAAAGTTAAGTAGTACAGTAGAGGTTGAAGCTTCTTTAAGGCGAGGCATGGCACAGCGGCACACACTAACTTATTATATATGTGAGAAAATGGAAGATTTTTCAGTTTGTCTCTAAATGTGGATAGTTGTAAGTGATCTCGCATCAACAGGCATCATGAAGGGCCAAAGAAATGAAATGTTCCCTCAGAACATCTGGATCTTATTGTAGGTACACCACCTGATGACGTGAGAGGTCTCACAGTCTGACTCCACTGTAGCCATGGTGTTATTTTAGGTGCTTGTGATCCTCTCATGACTAATATTTCCATCACTGATTAAGCTGCAGATCTTTTTTTTTTATTTGTGTGTATAGATATTTTTTTGACTCTAGTACAAGTTTAGTCTACAAAGAATTCTTGCTGCTTTTCTTTGACAGCCACCTTTGTAACAATTTGGGAGTTACTGTATCTGTTGTTTTGAAGCCTCTTTCTACATGTGCATAAATTTCATCGGTGTGTATAAAATTTCATGTATAGCCAAATAAGATTTTAATTAAACAAACGCAAAAAATGTTGACTTTGTTCAAGAATTAGTAAAGAAAATTAGCTACCCACCCCACATGCAAGTAATACAGCACTGAACAAATGCCATGCGGCTTCAGGTGAGAAGCATGACGCTAGAAACCCGCTGTGCTGCTTTAAATCGTATTTATCCAATTCCAGTTTATTTATGTCAACTTGGAGTTTTTTGTCCTCTCATGCAAAAGACGGAGTCATGAGTTCTTTGAGGGTTTCACGTGGTGCAGAGACCAATGCAGTTATACATGCATACATTTTTATTAGTATGCAGATGATACCTGATTTTATTTAACTGTTAAAAAGTTACTAAAGCTGCAGGTGTGTCTCGGAGACATAAAGGGCAGCATGACTTGTAATTTTCTACTTCTAAGCTCGAACAAAACTGAGGTTACTGTATTTAGCCCTATACAATTCAGAAATACTGTGTCCAACCTGATACTCTGGATGGCATTATTGTGTCCAGCTGTTGTAATGAAGTCATTTTTGACCAGCTTAGGTTTTTTTTTAACTTGCAAACACTAACCTAGGACTGCCATCTCTTATCTGTGCAATATACTGCTAAATAAAAAAAAAAGGTGCTCTTGTTTTACTAAAACTTTACTTTTTGAGAAAATGTATATAAGGTTCAGGTGAACATGAATGATAAGATATAAAGGGGCTTTTGGTGACTGCTATTATCAGTTGATGCTGTATAAATATATTTTCATTGAACTCAATAAGCCAAGAAAAGTGTATTTAACTACATCGTTACTATAACGAGAGAGCGATGCACCCGCTCCCACGCAGCTGAAACTGAACCTGAGCCATACACACGGGCCAGTCAACATGGCGACATTGACTTGCTGTTTGTGTATTTGTGTGCAGGTCCGCTGGGTGTTACGCGAAATGCCCTTCTTTTACTGTATAAGGTCTCTATCCTTGGATGTCTCATCTTTTCTTCAGCACATCTTTACTTTGCAAAAAGAAATATATTTTTATTTTTTGGGAAATATTTGGTAGTTATTTTGTATGTGGAAACCATAGATATAAATGGCCTCAACTGTTATTATAAAATATGCTAATAGAGTGTTAAAGTAATTTTCTAAATACTGGAAACTAGTCTTTGTGAATTTGGTTTCTATGAAGAGTTTTCAAAGCCAGTTTCATCTTTGATCTGTTCGTTGTTTGGAGCTCTGAACTGAAAAAGATATGTAAACATGATCTGATTTTCACCATAACCATGTTACTCCCTGGTTACTTAATCATACCAGCTGGAATACAACAGGAAATGACACAGAAAACACTGGTGGTCACAGCATCGGTGAGCAATATTTTTTTTTTTTACAAACCATGCCAGCTTCATGGTCAAAGCTTGTTCTCTATTTGGGCGGATTTTCAAAGAAAGAGAATGGCACGGATGAATGACATGAGCTGATGACGTGTCTTCTCTTTCCTTGCAGTGTGTCAGGATCTTAACTAGAAACAGCGCTGAAGCGATTGTTGAGTTTTTCTCTGCTGTCATGTAAATGGAATCTGTTCAATATGTGTGTTTTGTTTTTTTGGTTTTTTTTAACGTTCTCTCTCCCTCTGACAAAATAAGCAATTTGGAAACATCCCTGTGGGCTCTGGAGACTTTTATAGGGTTAGCGTGTAAATATATTAAAGAACAAAAGTAATAGTTGGAAACCTCGTAAGCCATCTCAGGCCTCAGTCACACCGGCCTAGAGACCAGTTGACAACCCCATGACCAGTTCCAGAGTGGTTGCTGGAAGTTGCTGTGAAATCAGTTACTTGCCCCAATCAGTCACATTCATGCAGGCCCAATGACTAGTCAGTGTTCCCCTTGAAACCACAGGTTATGAGTGGTTACCGGAGGTTTCACGTAGTCATCAGGTGATATTGGCTGGAAAGAGGGCGCCACACCAAAAGCCTCCTTGTGAGGTCAAGGTTTGGTAGGGTTTGGTCACTAACAGATTGCTGCAGTTGCCCGTAGTTTGCATGAAAGATGCCAACTGGTCTGGAAACACTCCTAATTTACTTTCCAGATGGTAGTAAAACTTTCAAAAAGTGCAATGCAAACTGGGAACTTGCGAGGTTCGGCTTAAAAAGTTATGCCCTGCGTCTGCAGCCAACACGTTTTTAAAAAGCCCAACTTTTGTTTTGAAGGCGAATAGTTTCCATTTCCGATCTGTGTCTTACTTTACAAAGCAACTATTAAAGAAATGCAGCTTACTTGTGTTTATCATCCCTGAATTTTTCATGTGGTTTCCCTCTACCTATGAAGTGAAGAGGACTCAAAAATATTGGAAAATGTAGGAATTTTAAAAATCAATTCCTGTGTACTCAGAGGCCTAAAAGGGAGTTTCTTAATTTGGGAGTAAAATTTTGCATAGCTACATTAGATAGCCTAAAGTTACTGCAACAAAAAATAGTGAAAACTTTCAGATTTGACTGATATTTTCTTTATTTTTTTTAATGATTTTGTGAAATGACCCACTGGTCCCTGCTGGTTGATTCTGGTTTCAGAGTTTGGCTTTTGTTGCCAGGGAGCTTCTTGCTCTGGTGTTTGTTGACGTTGCGTGCTCATGGTACAAGTCCCGCTGCTCTGTGATTAGTCCTGATTATCCTGCTGTTTGTTGCCTTTGATCACAACCGCTCAGTCAGATTGTGCATTTGACAGTTAGGGCTTTAGACAGTTTTAATTATGCAGCATTACCCAGTAGAAGAGGATTTGATTTGCTTCAAATAATCCATTTTAGCCATTTGTTGGTGGGTGAAAGAGAAAATTGTCCTTAAAATAGAAGTGACTTTGTTGTTTTTAATTTCCCCTTCGGTCACTGTGCAGAAATTCATCATCAAAAAACACTTTAATGCACATTTTCAGCCAAACTGTTTCCTGCAGCTACTTCCTGTGTTTTATTCCTGCTGATCATATCGCTGCAGCAGTAATTCCCAGAGGTGTTTTTTCATCATGTTTATGATGTAAATGCTGCTAAATAAAAAGTACAAGCCAAAGAAGGTTGTGACTTTTATTGTCCCGATTTGTATAAAATGCAAAAAAAAAAAAAAAGCTCTATTCTTTGTCTTTACAAATTGTTCCCATACATTTGAAAACTGGATGCCTGGACCTTTTTGATTGGCTCAGTTAAACTGAAAAACGACAGTTTAAATATCTAACTCATCAAACACAGAAACATAAAACTGTTTATTGAATTTGAATGTTGCTGCTGATGAGCAGAGGGAAACCATTAGTAATATCATGTTGCTTTGTTGGTGGTTTTACAGTCACACATTGACATCTTGCCTTTTTGTCTGCAGCTCGTTGTGAGGCTGATGATGTGGTGTGACGATGGAGGCTCCTGAATACCTCGACCTGGATGAGATCGACTTCTCTGATGATTCAGTGGTCAGTATGTTATGACAAGCTGCCCACAGGGGCACAACTACCAGCTGCATCTTCATCACCAGAAAATAATAGGGTTGTACGCAGCTAACAGAATATAAAGCAATTCAGTCTTTGTGGAAGGATTTGATTTTCAGTTGCTGAGTTTGAATATTTGTGGATCTATGCATAATCTCCACCTGAGCAGCTGACATCTGTCTTACTAGATTTTGAACTTCTTATATCCCTTTAATACATTTCAACCCCCCAGAAAAGCACCTAATGAAAAAAACTGTATGTAAATTCCCAGTGGATTATAAGTCACATTAAGCGAAACAAAACGGTCAGATAAGTCAAACTTTACTCATTATTGTTGCTTCCTCCACTTCTGTACCATTGATTCATTAATCTTGAATTCTGAATTGTAACTAACCATCAGGAACCCTCACGTTAACTTTTATCGAGTGGAAAAAAGTTAGTGTTCATCCTCCAGCTTTACTGTTTATGTTTATGATAGCTGTGTCGCTAGTGATCACGTAGCACATCGCTATATACCAGCTAGTCCAACTTCAGTAACCCTACAAACGTCACTGCTGTTTAGTTTTCTGTCTTCATTTATGTTGGAAGTGATAGCAGAGCTGTACGTTTCAATTTTTTCAGACATCTCTCAGTCAGATCATGGTTTATCACGTTTAGGTGGAAACTAGCGAGCTAACTTAGCTAAGGAAACGGAGTTTTGGACCCAGATTACTCTGCAAGGCTCCCGACTATGGTAGCTGTAATTGTCCGACAATCCATCAAGTTGTTCGGCTTCGTAGCTTACCAAAGTTGTACTAAAATATTATTTAATGATTTTTGAGCGCCGTGTACCAAATAAAATTGGTTCAACGTCAGTAAGCACAACCAGAATTCATACATAAGGCACACTGACGATTTTTGAGAAAATAAAGGATTTTAAGTACGCCTGAAAAGTACGGTACCAAAAATCTCTGGAGCTCAAAAAGATGATATTCACTACCACCCTTCAGTTTACACACAGCTTTGTAAATAATGCTAACTTTGCAATCAGCATATTTATGGTTGCTCAGTGCTTAAAACAAGATTATTATTTTGATCAATGATTAGCACGACTATTCATTTACTTAAAATCATCCTGCATGTATTGAACTTCATAAAAAAAATGAGTACTTTTACAGGGAATTTTCTTGGATTAAAGAACTCACTTTAAATGAAAGGCAAATAGATTTAAAAAAAATTGTTGGCAGTGCTGGAGTTGTTCGGTAGAGAGTTAAGTTACATGGACACTGCAGGGACGTGGCATTTAGAGACTGTAAAAAGCGAAAGATATTTGGCAACTTCAAACAGCTGAGGGTGAAATGACTAATGACAACATGAAGTGGGCGAGAACACAATAGATTTTCAGGTGAGCAACTCAAGAGACTACCAGTTATAGTGTTAATTGACATATGTTGTGCTAGTAAATAATTAGAGGCTCACATGGGCCTGGATTGTCCACACATGACCAGACCATGTCTGTGCAGATGGGGCCAGCAGCAGCAGACTCAGACAGTAACCTCAGATAAAAAGTGACTGACAACTGACACACCACCGAAAACAAATCAGGTAAAAGTCAAAGATGCTGAGACAAAGGCAGCTGCAGACAGCTGTTAGTGATCACTGCACAGGTTCCACAGGAGCTAAGCAATGAGTGGATGCAGACTTTTAGGGTGGTGGCAAAGGCGTGGAGCAGGGATGCACTTTCCTCTAAGTTACATTACACCCTAACACTAAAGGTAAGGGGCAGGACCTGTTTTATCTTTCTGTATTATAGGAAAATAAAATCAGATGAATTACCCAGCCTAGAACATTGTATCAATTTTTGATAGCTGGGATGATATAGATGACCTTTACTGTAGCATCGTGCAGAGGTTTTAGTGAGGTCGCTCTCGGTTCTTGGTCGTATTTGATCAGTGCACTTTTTACTGTCATGATGGAAATATTTGGACAGTCTTTCTTGGCTTTAGGTCTGTGTAGGAAGGAGTTTGAAATCACACAGCTGTAACTGCTTCAAGTTACAATCTGTCAGTACTTAAAGTAATTGGCTAATATCTAAATATAACTTCTTTGCACAGCTGCTGGACCGCTGTGTACAATTTTCTCTCACTCTTTATTTTTATCTTTCCTCATCCTCCTACAGTATTCTGTCACGTCTCTAAAGAGCATCCCTGAGCTGTCCAGGAGAAACGATGGTCAGGCAGAGGAGAGGCCAGGTAACTTAGCAATAATAAAATCACAGTTTGGCTTAGAACAGTTTAGACCACATCTCTGATCATCCTGTCCTCCTCCAGCTCCAGCCATCAATTGGAGCCGCAGTGTGTCTTCCCACAGCGCCGGGGGAATCAAACCCACGGGGATTGCTGAGGTTCACAGTAAGTTCCGGCCGGTGAAGAGGGTCTCACCTCTTAAGCACCAACCAGAAACCACCGACGCAGAGACCGATGGTAAAGTCCAGGGTCAGGGGCTGAATCTCGGGGAGCCAGCTGAGAGTAGTAAAGATGACCCTGACAAACAGACTAACGCCGCCTCTGACGGGCAGGGAGGAAAGGCTAAAAGCCTGGGCAGCAGTGTTGGTGTTGTTGGAGGGAGCAACAACCCCCAGGCTTTGTTTGGGGAACTGGAGCACTATGACCTGGACATGGATGAGATCCTGGACGTGCCTTATATCAAGTCCAGTCAGCAGATGTCCACGCTGCCCCGTGTGCCCCATGACAAGCGGTCAGTAACGGGAAGCAACATGGGTGGAGGCACACTGGAGAGGAACCGGGGAGGAGGGCTGAAGAACTCCGCTTTAACCCATAATGAGCCCCTGAGCCTGGGCAGCAGTAGTAGCTCACAAACTCAGGTGAGTCAGCCAGCATCTTTTATGCTTCATATTTGTGTGTGTATTTACAGATCGCAGTGCCTCAGTCCAGACTAAAACATAATCCTGTGAGTGTATAGAAATCTGTGAGAAAATGACTCGCATAAAGACTGAGCGTAGTAAACAGAGGTCATTTACAGCATGGTATATTATGAATAATGTAAAACAGAATGTTTTGGTGTCTGTTTTCATTTTCAACAACCATCTTATTTGATATTTGAAGTATACAATGAACTAATGATATGCAGATAAGCGCACAGTATTTGAACCACTGATGTATATCAATAGCAGAGAAATGTATACAGTATAAGTTTTTCACTTGAACTAAAAACTCACCTGGTGTTTCCTGCAGTATTGCGTTTTGTCACCAGTGAAGTGGTCTGACCTGAGGAAGTCCAAATCAATGGATCCAGACCTTCACCTCCTCCACCGATCTCCAGGTGGAGGAGGAGGAGGTTACCAGCCAGAGATGTCTTCTGGCCTCCTTAGCTGCTCCTCCTCTCTCTCTTCTTTCTCTGATGCAGGTATTATATAAATGTACTGTCCTCTGCTCTGTTCTTCTGTGCTAACATGTACACATATAAAGACATGACATGATTTTCAGACAAACTGCTGTCTGCGCGGGTCTATCCAGACTCTCAGAGCCAGAGACCAGGTGTGGACCCTCCAGGGGGCCCGGGACTAATGTTCCCTCTGCCAGGGTGCAGCGTGAGTAGGCAGGATAGCTCCAAATCCTGGGCTCCTGCATCAGGAGGAGTGGGAGGTGGGTCGAGGGGGTTTGGAGGGGGTGGCGGAGCAGGAGGGGAAGTAGACGAGGAAACCAAGAAGAACCAGAACATCATTAATATCGTTAGAGAAGGACAGATCTCATTGCTGGTGCGTATTTCACCATATTTTGTCATCTTTCTCCTCATCACCCCCTTTGGCCTTTATACTTCACACCCTCTGTTTTTTCTCCTCTTGGTCCTCATGTGCAGCCTCACCTGGCAGCTGATAATCTGGAGCTGATCAGAGACGAGGATGGGAACAACCTGCTCCACATCTCGGCCTCTCAGGGTCACGCCGACTGTCTGCAGCATCTCACATCTTTGATGGGAGAGGATTGTCTTAATGAGCGCAACAACCAGCAGCTCACCCCTGCTGGTCTGGGGGTCAAGGTGAACCTCAGCCTTAGACTAGGTGTATGTCTCCAAAGTAACATGTTTGTATTCAAATGCTGATAGAGATTCTGCTTTAATGGCATTGAGAAGACAGCTTTGGATTACATCAAGCCAAAGTACTGGCACCCCACTGTGTGGTGTGTTCAGGGTCACCCAGCAGTGTTGGTGTTCTGCAGTGTTATCGTGCTTGTTACACACAATAACTGCAGTATCTTGTTTGTCAGGTAAAGACCAATAAAAGTGTAAAAAATGTGTTTGTACAGCTTCAGCCTTATGTTACCTATGTGTCTACCCTGCTTGATGTGAGTGTGATGACCCCCTATACACCCTCAAGTCTTTAAATTCCCATAGTTTTTACCTGCAGGTCAAAATATTAGTCCTCCTGAAAGCAGAAAAAAACATCTGTAAGCTAACAAGGGCATGCAGACATTTGATTGGTAGCTGACAGCTGGTCAGTGAGGTCATACTGTAATAATAAGATGGAGGTTTTTGATAAAATTATGTAAACGTTTACTCCAGCTCTATTGGCAGCCGCAGGATGTTAGAAAGAAAAAAGTTAAATGCCACGAATATGAGCAGGTCCTGCTTTGGCAGCACCGTAGTGGAAACTAGGCTCTTGATTGGCTGCCAGAAGGGAAATGTGTTATCTGGAGACAAGCGCTGCAGCTGTTTGCTGATTCCTGATTGGCTGTTATTAACAAGACTGTTGTTTATGCAGTTAGATTAACAGGATGACAGATTTCCAGCCACCTGGTCCTGGCTGAAGTATGTTAAATGAATGTAGTCGTATTACTCATGTTGCAGGGGCATAAATCTTTTCACTGACTCATATAGTGGGAACTTGGCTACTTTTTTGAGCCACATAACGGAAGTATATGAAATTTTGGAGTTAAAGACTCAAGTAAGTGCATAGTTAGGAAAGTAATGATTCCTCTCTGGAAAATATCACAAGAATCATGTTGTGACATTTTAGGAAGCTGTCTTTTCTCACATGTAACACACTACCATTACCATTTGGACATGCACCGGCTGATGTGGTTTAAAGTGATTGAAACACGAGTGTGTGTTTGTTTTAGAACGGTCATCTGGAGTGTGTGAGGTGGATGGTAAGTGAGACGGAGGCCATTGCCGAGCTGAGCTGCACCAGAGAACATCCCAGT
>VUQR01012219.1:72846-145034 GCA_015108515.1 Hemichromis elongatus
ATATGTTTATCAATTTTTCCTTCCTTTTTAAATTTTTTTAATAATGTCAGTTTCTGTCTTACACACACACACACACACACACACACACACACACACACACACACACACACACACACACGGGGGATGAGAGTGTGGATGTATCATTTATAATTTGCTTGTGACATCTGTGATTTCCAACTGTGTGGCACAGCTTGTCTGGTTACTGGTGTACTTAGTTTAAGTTTAATTTATGTGTTGTTGTTTTTTTAAGTTATCTTTTATTATTTTTGTAGGAAAATTCATTCGCTTTATTTAACTGGTCCTATGAAATAGAAGTGGCATAAAGCCACTGTGCAAGGGACGAACATCTTAATAATTTAACCTGGCACGTTTTTGGTGTTGATATTTTAGTGTAAAAGCCAAAAGAAACCCAGGGTAAATGAAATGCTTGAATCGCATAAACTGCTAAACTTTATTAGGAGGATTTATTGCTGCTTTGACCTATCATTATCACATGATGACACATTATCATGGTTATTCTATCTCATTTCACGGATCCAATAAGACGAGGAACATTCAGTTGTATTGTTTTAATGGATATACCATCTCTCCCTACAGGAGAAGGTGCTGCTGTGGTTGCTTCAGTTCATGCAGGAACAGGCTATCTCTCTGGATGAAGTCGACCAGAATGGAAACACTGCAGTCCACATAGCAGCTCAGTATGGTCACCTCAGCTGTATACAGGTAACCTGATGTTTAAGTCTGTGATATAGCTTCAAGATTTACATCACTGGATGTTTTGCTCCCATAACTATACAGTAGGTTCTGCTGTTAGTCCTCCTGCTCCCAGAATGTGTGTGGTCTGAATGAATTGAGCTCTAAGCTCAACCTGCAGCAGGTGGAGAGTTGGTTCATGCCACTAGCTGTGAGCCTAGAAAGCGGAGGATCACTAGAGAGTCATGTACTTATATATAGTGATATGTTATTCATGGGGTTTTCAAAAAGTTCAACTATCTTGAACCTTTTTTTCCCGTTCCTATATAGTGTTTCTTTGCTCAGTGATTTATAACTTTGTTAGGTTCCATCACGCTTTTGTGGAGTAAAATCTTAAATGCTTGCTGCGTCATTCTGGTTAGTTCCTTTTTCTCTTACTTAACCTGACACAACACTGATTTATTACAAGAATTAGGTTTTACACTTTTGTCTAATTGTCCTACAGTAGAGGCTGAGGGGTATTTTCTCTGTAGGTGGCACACCCTGCTGAAGGAAGGGCGGATATTATTAGTCTTGTCTGCTTCCTGCTGGCTAGCCCAGGCTGACAATCAAAACACCGATAACTAATGATATGGTTTAAATGAGATGGCTGCTTCTCGGAAATGTGTGAAATGTAAGGGCTAGAGCTAAGAGCTGTGAAAGGTTTGTGTTTGCTTATCCAGACTCTGGTGGAGTACGGCTCCAATGTGACATTCCAGAACCAGCAGGGGGAGCGGCCTTCCCAGAGTGCCGAGCGGCAGGGCCACACCACTTGCGCCCGCTACCTGGTTGTAGTGGAAACCTGCATGTCGCTGGCCTCACAGGTTGTTAAGCTCACCAAGCAGCTCAATGAGTAAGTTGATGTGTTTTTACATAGTTTAAGTTTCAGAAGGGCATTTTTTTTATTATTTTTAAATATTACAGTCTACAATCAGTTATTTATTCATTATTCTCACTGGAATCTCTTTAAAAAACCTCGTGTTGTCCTCAAAATCAAATGTTGCCCTTCTAAGTGCAAACTGCGTGATCACTGCAGCAGCTGGCATTAAAAAAATGTTCATGGACTGAAAATGGTTGAGAAATAAACATAGAATTGTATTATCATCATCCTGTTATCTGAACTAGTGACATCAGATGTCTCAAATGTGTCACAACCCCAAAATATTCAGCTTACCACAAAATGAAATGAGAACGTCATCACCACTGGTAGAATAATAATTCTTTGGGAAGGGTCCAGCCGTCCATTTTTTTAACTTCTTATTCACTTCAGGGATGCTGGAGGCCTTGAACCTAAACAGGGCCTGTGATTTTTATTGGCTCTATATTTCTATAGTATTCAATATAGTTATTGAAATTTCAGTGGTGTTTCAAAATATCTAAACCATCCCAAGTTAAACTTCTTGTGCCCTGCTCAAGAGATACATATATATGACTCACTTTGAAAAAATCTTAGTTTGGATTTTTCTCTCATAACTCATCATTGACTGGTTAATCGGTGGCATGCTGTCTGTTGACTTCACATGTTCAGAACTACTCGGCTTACTTGGAACCCCAGCTGAGCAAGTACTAAAAAAGTACCTGATACCAGGTACTGTTATCTAATGGAAAACCCTAAAAACCGAGCCAAGTCAAGCTGAGCCTAGGCAAGTGGGTACTAGGAGAAAAGGGCTATTTGTGTCTCTGTAGGATGTCTTTTATGAATTACTTGCATCACGAAATCTGTATGTGTATTTGTTTTGAAACAGCAAGCAATCAGACTTCAGTGTTAGATTTGTTATGTGTGTTGCATATTTGTCATGTAGACAAGCATCAGAGAGAATGGCTTTACAGAAACAGCTGCAGAGACTGATGGAGCCCAACAAGGCAGAGGGGACACCTTCCCGATCACCCAGGTAACAGGGATATCCTAACGCACACACACACACACACACACACACACACACACACACACGGTGTGTAAAAGCAATACAAATTAAAGTTAATCATTTAATAAAATAAGTCAAGATGTAGAAGCCAAGATCTGCTTAACGAGAGAATTAATCTTTCTTAATGTGTCAGAGCTGGTAAAGTTACACAGCAGCAGTTTCTTGCTATACAAACTTAAACCTGTGTCTGTTTATTCGAGCTTGGTGAGGGACCACGATAACTTGAAAAACAACGCAAGCTTTAGGTCATGCCAGATAAACAGCAGCAGAAATCTTTCCTAATGATTACAGCAGATCTAGGAGGTAACAGCTGAGTAACACACTGCTTAAATAAAAAGGCTGTGTTATGGTGTTGAATGGTTTGCATATACTAGGCATGTGAGTAACTAGCTGACTAGGCAGTTTAACACTGCTTTCATCACTAGCCAAAGGTAGAAATACCATACTATGTATGTGTTTGGCCGCACCTGGCAAACTATTCTTACATTATTAATGTAGTGTAAAAAAACAAACAAACACTGTAATGTCTCAGCTTTTCAAAAAATTTGTTTTACAGTTTGGGCACAATACACAAAGCAAGTATTGATTAATGTTTATTAAAGGTAATGGTGGTAGTAGAAGTAGTAAGTCTGCCTGGAAAAAGAAAAAAAATGAATGTGAAGGATGATTTCTGTCTCCCTGTGTGTGCTTCAGCTCCCATCAGCCCCCTGTGGAGGCGTGGCAAGAGATGATGTTGACTGCTGAGGGGACTCCTGGTGACGGTCACTGGTTGGTTCGTCAGGGAGGGGTGGGTCCGGACTCCGTGCTGCGGCAGCTCCTGGGGAAGGACATGTCGGACACGCTCTGTCCTAGAGAGAGACTGCCTCCTGCGGGTGGTCTAAGCAGAGAAGGTCCTGGGGCTCCTGGGGGCCGCAGAATTGGGCTGGTAGAGAGGAGAGAGCTCAAACTGGCAAGACTCAAACAGATCATGCAGCGTTCCTTGAGTGAATCAGATTCAGATGGTTATCCACCAGAAGAGGGCAAGAATCAGGGAGCTCCACCCTCAAACACACTACGACCTGATAGGCCATCCCACTTGCCAATCACAGAGGAGGAGCCGGTGTCAAACCACCTCCAACTAATGATGAAAAAGCACCTCCCCTCATCATCATCTTCAACAGTTGAGAGGAAGCTGGCATTTTCTCTCAGTGGTTCGAAGTCAGTAGATAGCATTGGCTACAACCCGTCCCCCACCTCCAGTGACCCTGAGGCCACAGATGGCAAAACTACAGACATTCCAGGGGACCAGGATGCCACCAATGGCCAGAAAGTTGCAACCAGCCCCAAGAGTGCCCTGAAGTCTCCCTCGTCTCGCAGGAAGACATCCCAGAACCTCAAACTGAGGGTTACATTCGATGAGCAGGTGCACAAGAGCTCCAGTCAGGAGGCAGAGCCAACCAAAGTGCATCAAGGGAAGGAGAGGACTCCAACAGGAAGTTCTGAAAGCAAGCGGCCTTTCGGGACCTTCCGCTCCATCATGGAGACACTGAGCGGAAACTCAAACCATAATAACAACAACAGTGGTGGTCAGTCTGGTTCTGCGGTTAAAGTGTCCACCATGCAGAACTCATCTGGCAAGAAGTCGGAGAGTAAAAACAGCCCAGGAGGCGGCGCCAAGGGCAAGAGCAAAACTAGTAACGTATAACCAGCGAGTGCCTACTGAAGGGCAGAAAGCGCATAATGAACAGAAAGCAATCAAGAGCAAACAGTAAGAGACATAACATGAGAAACCTAAATTCGTTTACATAATTTGTGTCAAACATTGCAGGAAACTGACGTCAAATAGCGACATAGGACATAAAACTGCTTCTTGATGGGCAGACCTTACATGTTCCAGTAGTAATGTCTTAAGAGCTCCCTGAAAAGCCTCCAGTTGATCCCAAGTGATCAGCACACAACAGTAAGAGGATTAAGGGGAGCATATTTCTCCCATATTAGCTTTATGGGCTCTCTAGTAAATCCAGAATGCATTTCTTAAATCTTCATCCTTATATAGAAAGTCCACAATGATCAGGCGCCATCATACCTTAAAGATCTCATAGTAAAAGTTTCAAAAAGTGGAATGAGAGCTGGAGAATTCAGCTATCAGGCTAAAGAATTAGCTCCCAGTTTGGATTCGGGAGATGGAGATCCTGAACTGAACTGGCCACTTCTAAAATTTCCTTTGTAATAAAGCTTATACTTATGGTTGGATGAGGTGACCCCAAAACATCCTTTAGTTATGCTGCTATAGGTTCAGACTGCTGTGGTACTTCCCATGATGCACTGAGCTCTTCTACTTTACTTCTTTTTATTCATTCCTCTTAGTCAACTCTTGCATCTTTTTCTGTTTGTAGTCTCTCTATGTTCATCTTTTTTCTCTTCCCTTTCGCTCCACCCTCCACCCAGTCACACTAAACGCAGCCCAACCCTAACTCTGGTTCAGCCGGAGGTCTCTTCCTGTTAAAAAGGAGTTCATTCTCCTCGTTGTCACCAACTACTCCTTATAGGTGATTGTTGCAGTTCGCTCTCTAACAGTTTAGTATGTAACTTACAATAAAAAGCGCCTTTAAGATGGCTGTTGTTTTAAACAGACAGTGCATAAAGATATAAACAACTTATAAATACAACAACTAGCTGGAAAGTAACTGAAGTTTCTCATGTTCATTGTCTCAGATGTTTGGCTTTTGATTGGTTAATTTAGAGACTAAAACAAACAGTTTTAGTGTGTAGTGTTTATTTCTCTGAAGGATTTGTTTTATTTGATGGGCTGATGATGCTGTGGTAGCTGATGTCCTACGGAAACCTCATGTCTCCATATTTCAGCTTTTCGTGCATTTTAATTTTGTTGCACAAAAAGTGTTAACATTTTCTAAATGGACATTTGTAGTTCCTGCCTCTCTGCCGCTGTTACTGTGCTCTGATCAACACTAAAGATGAACTTATGAATATTAGTATTTATGTTTACACACAGTTATATGATCAAATGTTTTTTTATGTGGTTATAATCATGCACATTTCTAACGTGCAGCAGCACAACAACAAATTTTTAAAAACCACTGTATATATTAGTATTTAATTTTGTTTGTTTGTTTTTACATTATATTCCCCTTTTTTTTTAGTTTTTATTTTATCGTCTATGCAGTATTTTTGGCATGAAGTAGAAATTAGTAGTTTGATGTGTTTTTGAGACTGGGAGGTTTAAAGATGCACCTTCTACAGCAGCTGATAAACTGGCTGACCGTATGAACGATGAGGTGGGAAAAGAAAAAGTTTATGCTTTTTCCTCTTTTTTTTTTCTTTTTCTTTTTTTACATCTTTTGTGAGATTTGACAAACTTTCTCATATCTTGAAACACGAAGACTGAGGCTGTAATCTGATACTCCTATCCATCTTTTTTATTTCAGTACCGCAGCATTTCCTGGTCTTAATCAGTCTTTAAAATGGGAGACTTTATTTATGACGAGCCACATTTCCACCTAAATTTATCAGAACTCTTGCTTTTATGTCTTGAACTAAACTTTTCAAGTTTTGATGACACTCTGGAAATACTTGGCAAATACAAGCCAATCATTTATAAAATCACTAGCTTACCAGATCTGCATTGTCAGGTTAAAACATAAAACATAACAATATATAGATTTAAAAAGTGACTGTATACTTGAAAATCAACAACACTCAGGACTGTAACCCCGCCTTAAAAGATTAAGCCCTGCCCACTTCCACATCGACATACACGCCCCTGCAGAAGACACTGTGGATGATTTTCAGTCGTTTGATGTAGTCAGCGGGAACCACTGACCATGTACTTTAACTCTCTAACTATTTTTGCGATTACATATTTAGTTGAGAAACGTCCATTTGTATTCTGCAGAAACCTCAGCTTTGTTTTTAAGTTTTAAACGATCTCCCTGAAATTAATTTTGTAGAATAACACTCAAGGTTTTTAGCTCCCAGGAACATTAATGCATTATGAAGTGAATGAATGCAAATGCAAGATATTGCTGAAGTTTTTTGTTTTGGTTTTTTTCTGTTTGGTGTTTTATAGATCAAAATAATTTATTGCATAGAAGAATTATCATCAGCGTAATTGGTTCTAACTATGCTGCCCACCTCTAAGTCGCACCATATATCGGAGATAACAATATGAAGCAGGACTAAATGAACTCAGTAAATGAGGCATTCCTAAGTGGTGTAACATTTTGTTTGCGCTTTCTTGTAATCTAAAAATGATTTGTAATTTTCTAAATCCTTAATGTTTGATACAGCTGCTACAGCCTCACTAGCGCCCTCTAAAGGCTTTAGTTTTATCGTCTGTCTGATTGGATGAAAAGCAGCACAGATTACAGCCCCAGTTTTTTAAAAGCTGTGGGAGAAAACTGGATCATGTCTGTTATGCTTTAAATGCATGTTTATGTTCATTCAAATACTGTTACTGATGCTTCTCCGTGGTTGGACTTTATTCTCTAGTTTTTAATTCACATTCCTGTATATTTCCTGCAGTTTGAGTCGGTGTCATTCTGCACTGCAGTTTCAGATGGTTTACAGTCACCTTTTTGCAGTTTGCTACTTCTCTGGTTTTGCATACTCCCTGTGTGTGGTGTGCCACGGTAGTTGGATATCTGAGGCGGTGGGAGGATTTACCTGCGTCTGGTCCTGATCTGTTAAAGGAACAGTCCAGAACTTTAGGTTGTTATCTCTGTGCACTTTGCCTCTGATTGGATGATGATTGGCCCTTGATTGGATTATTAAGTCTGGGGAATATGCTTACAGTCTCTTCACCTTATTTTTTCCCCTCATTTAATATTTACCTGAATTGATATTTCCCAAATATTTTACAGTTCCTTTAATTGCTAAATTTAGACAGTTAAGTGTAAAGGAGGTATGAAAATGTTAAAACTTTACTGTTACTCCGGACATAAAGGTTCCCATGCTTACTTTACACCCCTTCCATTGAGCACACTGGGAAACACAAGGTGTCATTCAACTGTAACAAAAAACAAACAAAAAAACCTGTCAGATTTGGCTTTAAATGGGACCTGTTTTACATTTACTTCTTTTCTGTCGTATACATCTTGTTACAGTGCTGGATGCTCACATTAAACCTAGTTTCAAGTAATGAGGTCAGTTTATGTACCAGTAATCCCTGAAGCCCAGGCTTTAGACTCCCCTAAACCCCCCGATTGTCCGACAGGTTATTTTTTCCTATTGTCAGGATGTCAGACACAGCAGATCCCTAATTCAGTCATTTCGACGGCCGCACCAACCTGCTGATCATACATTCAGGTTGTCAGAAAGTCACCTCAAAGGAGCTAAAGCAGCTGGGGAAATTATGGCCTTTTGATATTTAAAGGTCTGTAATTCTTCTCAAAGATTCGTCATAACTTTCATGATTTTTTGCCAAATTATAATAAATAATTTGTTACTAATCATAAGAAAAAATCTTTTAATCTTTTGCTTTTATACAGTAACTTTAGCGTCACTGAGGTCATGCAAAAGTTTACCGTAATACTGTGAAAACTCTGAATTACAGGCCTCTAAAGCATATAAGGTATAAGGTTGGTGCTTTTTAAATTGCCTTATTTTTCCTTCATCACTTCAGAAGTACAGCAGATGGCCATGTGAAACTTTCAGGACTGAAAACACAATCTTGAAGTTTGTTCAAAACTGCAACCAAATTTAAAATCGGTTTTAAACCAACTCGAAGTGTTAAACTTTTTTTTTTCACTGAGGATATAAATTGTTTTAATTTTAATTAATACATTTTTTGCAGAGTTATCTTCCAGCTGTTTTTTATCTGAAATTTTATGTAGCCAGCTGCTGAACCTAAAAGTCATATATAATATGTACTTAGGTCTGTAACTTGGGGAAGAAAATCATAGTGAGTGAATCATGTCGTCATTGTGAAATGCCAGAGTTAGTGTATATAAACTGAGCTGATTCTGGCATGATCCGATGGGAACTTTTATGTGGAATTATTTCAGACTTTTAAAATCACAAACAAAAATCAATTTCCTTTAACAATAATTTCCTGCAGGCCTTCAGGACAGTCATACCTGGAGCCTGTTGCAGGGAAATGTTTCAGTTTCCATTGCCTCAAAATAATGCTTGTTGAAAACAATCAGTGTTCTCTTGGCGGGGCCGGCTGTGTTAAAAAGATTGTCTTTGTAATGAAGTCCTTTTTATCTGGAGCATTTTCTTTGTAGGCACTCCCTCAGGACAAGAGAAGGGAGGCAAACTGAGCTTTTGTGCTTTTAATGAACTCTTCAGATGGACGGTTACCGTCGCTGCATCGACTTGGATGTTTCCATTCAATGCAAAGAAAGGGGAAAAAAAACTATAAAATGAGACGCAGTATCGGTGAATGTTGAAGTGTCTGACCTGAGTTTAGATTTTTTTTTTTACTAACCAGTGTGTACAGAGACGGACATCTTCTGTCCTTCTGCTATTTAAATTGTTGTGAAGGCTGAAGACAAACTGAAATAAACTTTATTTCTGGACTTCCAGGTGGTGTCGGTCTAATTGTTCACAGTGGTGGGATGAGTAATGTTCCTCTTTTTTTTGACCCTGGCACTGACCTCCGTTATCAGAGCAATATTTCATTAATGTTACCTTTCCTGTATCAAGTGACACCTGAGATCTTATGTAGATCGTGACTTACTGCTTCATTTAACAGTCATTAACTGGCTGTACAAGCGTTTTATTTTTTTAATGTTTCATCAAATGACTGAAGAAAAGAGACCCCTTATGCCAGAGACCTTTTTCAATTACTTCCTTTAGTCGCTTCTCTTACACTTTAGATCTATTTAAAACTAAAATCACTTTCTGTCTTTCATATTACTGATTTTTTTTCTAATAAGTGTACAACCCCAGTTCTAAATGGATGTGCAAACCTTGCAAACTAAATTTTATTCACAATAAAAAACATATCAGATGTTCAAAATAAGACTTTTAACTATTCGGTGAAAAACAATATGCTCATTTTAGATTTGAAGGCAGCACATCTCTAAAAAGTTGAAAAGAATGCCTGGAAAAGTAAGTACACTGCAAAAACTAAGAATCATACCAAGTATATGTTTACATGTATTGGTTTTTATGTTTCATTGGCAGATTTTTTTTTTCTTATTTCAAGCTGAAATATCTTGTATTAAGTGGAAAAAATCTGCCAATGAAACAAGTGAAAAATCTCTAGTTTCAAGATTAAATGTCTTGAAACAAGTTCATTTAGCGTACTAAATGTTGCCCTTTAGCTGATTGTGTCTTATTTTAAGTGTAATAAGATAATTTTGACTAGAAATAAGACAAATATAATTGGTAAGATTTTGAGTTTTTGCAGTGATAGTGCTAAAACAAATCAGCTAAAGGAACACTTTATTAGTACTTAGGTTAACTGGCAACAGGTTGGTAAGGTGATTGGAAATAAGAGCATCTTAGAAAGAGTTCCACCAATCTGCAATTCACTGTGTGCAAGGGACAAGAACAAAACTTTGTATTGGAGGTGCAGTTCTGTAATGAAATCGCTCCATGGGCTCAGAAAAGCTTCTAGAAATGATTGTCTGTGGACAGAGTTTGCTGTGCCCTTTAGTACAAATGAGAAAATGCCGTTTCTACTCTGGGCCAAAGGGCATTTAAAATGGAGTGAGAAACAGCAGCTGTTTCTCACTCCATTCTGTGTTCAGGTGGCTCGAAACCTAAAATTGTTTTTGAAAAACGCTGTTGCTGTATCCTCCAGACACACAGGAGAAACACCATCTGGCTGCTTCTCAGCACTCTCAGTTCAAAAGCCTGTATCTGTGATGGTATGGGGGCACACTAGTGCCTATAGAGTTAGCTGTTTCCAGACATTTACTGACTGTTGTTAAAAGCGTTGGGGTCAGAAAGCCGTGGTAAACATGACCCTAGCCCAATTTTGTGATACGGTACTTCCATCAATTCAAACTTGGTTTTTGTCTCAAATCTGTTTGTTTTTATCTCGGTTTAAGCATTTGATTTGTTTACCATGTTTTATTCTGAATACAATATACCTGTATGAGATTTTCAAATCACTGCATTCTGTTTTACATTTTATATTCCAACTTTTTTGGAACTGGGATTCTAATTGGGGAGTCTTAGAAATAGGCTGAAGAGTTCGGTCATTTGAGAGGGGCCCGGGATTAAACCCTGGGATACTTTGGGTACGTCCTGCAGGGGAGGAGACATAATCGACATGATTTTACTTCAGAGCTTTGCTGAGAAGACCTGACTTTAAGGTTCTGGACAATAAACTTTGTTCAGCTTGAGAATTTGATGTTCTCTGTTACTCTGACAAATAAAACTTTTGCAGACTCCTTCTTCTTCTTCTTCTTGAACAATAAATGAAGCCGTCACTGAGCCGTCCTCCAGCACCGTCAGAGGTCCTCTGCAGGTCCCAGGACCCCACTTTTGACCACGGCTGACCAAGATGGATGTCATGTGTGAATTGTGCTCACTGGTAATTTAATGGACAATACATAACAGAGCGTATATTTATTTCTGCGCGCTTCAGCAGCATCAAAAACAGTCACTTAACAGGGCAGGATTTATGGTGTTTGGGTAGCAAATTGGTCTTTGATGGTTCCCACGCAGGGTCAGCCGCTTCCCCACGGAGCCTAATGGGGTTTGCTCTAATAGCGTCCCTCAATCATCGCAGTGAATATGAAACATGAGCTCACCGGCTGACAATTAGCAAAACAACAAGGAGAGATGTGAGGGCGTGATATGTGAGGAATGCAGGATTTATTGGGATTTTTTTTTTCCCAAACTCCTCGCCCGCTCATGCAACAAAAAATGAAAGCTATTTGTTTTCCCCTTTTTTTTCACCCCACCCTCTACTCTTTCTCTTCACTCCTTTTCTTCGAGGGGTTGGAGTGGAGTGGGGTGGGGGTGGGGGGGATGAAGTTAAACTGATAAATTAGACCTCATTTATTGGACAACAGTTTGAGTCAATACCCAGGGGCCTCCACTGTGCAGTGCGGACGAGGCTCCAGAGCCACTAATTGGATCACTCTGTGTGGAGGGGAGGGGAGGGGCTGGAGGTGTTTAAGGGGGCGGGCGGGACAGGCGGTGCATTTGGCCAACACTGACGCTTTCTCACACACACACACAAAGTAGCAGTTGTCTTGCGGTGGATGTCCACGGCACACGCCACGAAAACAGACGAGACAAGCGCTTGATTTGACAGCCGGGGCGGAGGGCCGGAGAGGGTGGGGGGGCTGCAGGAGTCATGTATAGATTTTTGTGTCTGTTGTTTTGGCTTATTTGTGTGCTTCTTTTACTCAGTCAATCAAATTTAATTGACACCACTGGGCTATGGTCGGGGGCCCCGCGGCATGCTGGGATGACAGGCCTTTAATGCCAAAGAGAGGAGAGGAGGTTCTTCTGCCTGTGAAGGATGGAGGGAAGGCGAGGGGGGTGAGGGTGACAATGCCTCAGCCCATCAACAGCATTAATTGATGTAACGACAGCGATGATGGATTCTAATAAATACAACCTTTAAGAAAAAAGGTAATTAGATGGCGTCCTGTGCAAAGCGCTGGTTCCAGACTGGCTGATAAACACCATTCGTCTTCCACAGCGGCCTTCAGACGGACACGAGGCGTCATTTACATGCAGATCAAACTCAGCATTTGCATTTTCGCTTAAATGAGAACACAACACAGCATCATGTCGCTTTGTAGTCTTACCAACAGCCAAACTTGGCTTTAAGGTCTCCTCAGGTCTTCAGTGTCATTTCAATCCTTAACAAATGTGAAACTGTTGGTATCAAGAACTGCAGATTTGATATTTGTCATGATAAATTACAAGTGACAAAGAGTTCTGCTTAAGCCTGAAAATAAGGCCTGAAAATTTCCCAGACCTGCCCCAGTTTACCCGAAAGTTGCTGAGCACGAGATCTGATGTCATGTTTTTTATATTGCATCATAGCTTTGACGATTGTTGTTGTTAGCCTTCGTTTTTCAGTTGCTTCGTGTTATATAATATAATAATAAGGTCCATTTGTATAGCACATTTCAAAACCTGCATTACAAAGTGCTTCACAGAAACAATGACTAAAAGAGGAAATTGTAAATCAGACAATAACGACGTGAGCTTCTTTTTTTTCCACGACTGAGGAGTCTTAACAGCAAACACTCAGTCATCTTTTGCCTTTAAGTGTGACGTGGGACCAGTTAACAGGTTTCTGAGGATCTGAGGCTGTGTATTGGTCGGTTCGGGCGAAGCACTTCTAGTACAGATCCTGAGGCAAGACTGTTAAAAGGCTTTAAGAGTCATAAGTGAAATCTTAAAATCGATTCTAGGTGTAATGGCGGGCCAGTGTAAAGTCATTAAAACTGGTGTAATATGTTCACTTTTCTTGGCTCTTGTAATAAGCCTTGCTGCAGCATTTTGTACAATCTGAAGTCGATTTAATGTTTTCTGATTTATACTTCTTTAGATGGCCATTAGAGTAATCTAATTGAGAGGACATGAAAGCATGAATGATGGTCTGAGTGTCACTAAAACTTAATATTGAAAGCATCCTTGCTTTATTCCTGAGGTGGTAGAAGCGAGATTAGGGTCAAAAATCCCCCCCAGGGTTTGTGATGGTTGATTTTACATGTGTGAATAAAAGGCAGAGAGAGGACTTATTGATTCTTCTTGTGTTTTCCTTTTTTCACTGTGCCGTCTGTATCTCTCTAGGCTTGGGCCCTCTTTCAGTTTACTTCCTGTTTTATTTTGAAGGCTAGACCCTTGTATGCTTGTCTGTGGTTTGATTTCTCCCCTTTTCTTCACCTGTTCCTACCTGTTACCCCTAACCCTAACCCTTGTGCATATTTAGTCACTGTAAATGGAGTCAATTCTTTTTTTTTAATCCAATGTTTTCTGTTGCTGGTTCTTTTTGCTTGGATTTGTCCTATTTTCCCATTTTTGAGGGTTTTTTTTTTTCCTACTTTGCCTTCATTGTGTGGTTTTTATTTTGAGTTAGTTTTTAACACTCTCAGGAATTCTGAGCTACTTTTCTGTTTGCAGTTGGATCTTTTCTCATGACCACGACACAGTTATTCATATGTGTATATTTAGCTCATGTTTGTTGCCTTTTCTTCAAAGCTTTTTCATCAATATACGGAGCTCAAGTGCTCCCCAGTGTTCCCGGGTCCTCTTTATCTGCGTGTCCTTATAAGGCTGTTTTGAGGCTGGTTGACACTTCACCCTGTCAGGACTAGAGCCTTCCATTCACCATTCAACATCAGACAACTCGAATGCCTTTTCATCAACTGGCAACTTCAGGAGTTGAAAGATTAAGCCAGCGCGGACGTGCCAAACACTGGAGTTCCAATAATAGCCTCAGCCAGTTAATCTTCACAGCATTAGCACAGCATTACAAAGCGTGCTTACACCTGGTACAACAATCCATCCCTGACAGAGTTTGTGCTCTTGGTGCTCACATAAAAATATGGCTTTCTATGCAGTACAAAAATTTTATGCTTTACTTTTAGTGAGGTAAACTCTGCTATTTTGTTATTATTATTATGTTCTTAGCACTGATTAGCAGATATGAGGATAATGCACCTGTTTATAGTCGCAGTTTGCGAAGTAAACTTGTTAGAATTAGCTGATTAAATTTCATTAATATATGGTTGCACAAAATCCAACATGGAAGCGTCCAAAATGCCAAACCAATGGCTGACCTCACAATGCCAGTCCATCTTGTATATGCACTCTGTGCTTTCCATTCATGTGTTTCGTGTTAAATGTGATCAAAAACTGTTATTAGGCACAATTAGAGTTGCTTCAGGCTGTTATCTAAAAGTGAAATGAGCAACTAAATGAATCTTTACATGCAGGGCAGAGAAACATGTTTCAGTCTTAATGCATGACATTGCAACACATGAAATGCACAGACAGATGATTGACAGGACCCAAACTATAGATAAGCCTGAAGCCTGGTGTGACAGGAAGTGGTTCAACAACAGGTACATTTAGTTTAGGTCAAACTTTCACGTTCATTTACTTTTAGAAAATGTAAATAGTGACCTCATTAGTTTTAGTTTTATTGCGTTTCGCTTATTTATGTTCCTCAAATTATTTTACCGTCACTTCTTAAGTCTTTGGACAAGTGATCTAGAGTGTGATAGTTCAGCCTGTTAGTGAAGTTCAGGGTTTATACTGTGAGCGCAGCATTTACAATTCAGCTGTGATATTGGCAGATGCAAAGAAAACATCATCACTCAGAGACATAACGGGACTCCCAGGTGGGAGCTGCCATATGTTATTGGTAAATTACAACAAGGCTTTAAACTGAGGAAGCTGCAAGAGCTCAAAGAAAGAAAAGACAGAAGTCTTCATCACAAAATGACAGGATAAAATAATTCTTGCAGGTCTATCAGTATTTTTTTTCCTCATTATTTAAATTGTATGTGCTTTCTATTATTCCATTTATCTATGACATTGTTTTCATGCAATTTAATATAAACAGTTAAGGAAACCAAAACAGGTGGTTGTAGACCTTTTTCTTTTCCTTTATTTAAGTCCTAAGCTTGTTTTTAAAAGCTTTGTTAAAAATTATTTTAGAAGGAAAACCTTTTTTCATTCCTAAAATCCTAAATGTAGTTATTACTGCTAATGTTCACGGATATCAACCTTTTCGAATGATATCAACACATAAATAATATTTCCTGGCGTCAGTGGCTGATGTTTAAGGATGAATGTGATGAAGTGCTGAAAGCCTCTGAACCAGTTCAGATATTTTTCAAGTGATTATAATTAACCTGGCACAAAGACGGACGCAAATTACAGCAAACAAAAGAATCTAAACAAAAATAGTGGGCAAGTTGTTATTTAGATTTTAATTTTACTTTTGGTTTTTACCTTCATTTATAATATATATATTTTCTTCTTCTCTAAATCAATCGCTCTTTTCAATGTTATATTTTTTTTCTGGAAAACGAGTGAACCAAAGCTCGGGTAAGCTGACCTGCAGTCCCCCTGCAGGGCCAGCTGGGGGCGGCATTGCAGTGTTTAAGCCGTTGCGGAAGCAAATCGTCCCCAGCAGCAGTTTCGCTCTTCAGCAGCCGTTTGGCATTTATTTCCTTTCTCACGCAGTCGATTTTGTTGATTCTGAGCATGAAAACAGCAGTGGCACCTTGTTAAAGTGTTTGTTCGGCCCACAGACTGTTTGTCCCCGGAGTACCGAGAGCACGTATCCCCAATAACATGCAGTAAACCGGTGTCTTATTTATTTATTTTTTTTCGTCTCTATAATTGACAGTGGGTTCAGTTTCCTTCCTTGTGCCCAAACAGTTTGTGACCCCGGAGACGACGAGGCGATCGTTGATGATGTTCTGTAAAATGTCAGAAACAAGCGAGTGTTACACCCAAACAGATGATTGATTTCCCCCCCTCCACCTCCCAATTTTGAAAATGTTGTGGAAGCAGGAGGCTTTCAGCTGAGAGCTTCTTTAATAAACAGCTGCTTTTCGCTCCTCACATAGACGTGAAATAGCCACAGAGGGAACATCTCGTTAACATTTATCTGTTTTAACACGAGAGAGCATCCGAGTATTTCTTTTCTCTGAAGACAGAATCTCAAATGTCACATCAGCATCACACACACACACACACACACGCACACACACACGCGCGCGCGCGTGCACGAGAACTGTCTGATAAAAATCTCAGAGCTTTAAAATTGTCTGTGCTCTACTAAAAAATAAACGTTTTCCTGATGTTTCTACAGCAAAACTCGAAAGAAACTCCAAATATGAAAGTAAATACTAATGTTTCACTATTGGGATTAGTATCATTAATTTACATGATCCAAGCATTTACAACATTCACATTGATATTCAATTTTGACAGTAACAGATGCAGTTGAGTCTCTAAATATTTGGACATGAACATGTTTTTTTTTTATGTATTTATTAATTGTAATTGTGCCTGTGCACACAGTCTGACATTTCAAAAAGGATTCTTTGTGTTGCTTTATTTTTTACTACCTTTACTGCAGGTGTGCTTTCAGTTTTGTTTTCAGTGTCTGAAACTCCAGCTCTACTGTGAAATCTCTTGCCATTTCTTTGCCTTGAGAATCTCTTTGCTTGCTTTTATAGTACGATTCGCCTCATTATCCAATGGCACAGTGAACCTCCATTCATTCAGTTTTTCACCATTTAACTGCGTGAATCCCAGTAGAGCATATAAGTTATGGCTGTCCTGTTGTTTCATTTTACATAACTGCTGTTTCCTACCATGACGACGTCTGTATTGTACGGGGTGAGAGATGCTAACTGGACTGTGCAGGTGCCTGGCTACAGCATATAGATGATTGGTTTCAAGGAGACACGAAGGGTCCGATCTATAGAGGTCTATTTGTAGCTCTTTTATCCAACCAGCCACACCGCTGATTGTTTTAAACTTTACTTTGATCTGGGTCCAGAAGGAGTAAGTCGAGGTGAGCTGCCATCTGTTACTCCTGGGAGGTCAGTGCTTATATAATGCTTTATTGCTGTTGGGTCAGCTGGCTGGTATTGATAGTTCTTTTTGTTTTCTAGATATCTTCACCAAAAAGAGTCAACTGGACTTCGTTAGGTTCTTGATGACGTTTCATCTTTCATACTGTCATTGCTCTCATTTGAAATGCTTCTTTAGTTCTAAAAAGAGAATGTGAGAGTTCCAGATATTTAACCTCTAGTGGGGTTTGCCTCCTTGGACATTCATGAGTGTCATTGACCCACAACTGAGCCAGTCACAGTCGTGTGTGTGTGTACATGTTTAGATGGTTTTGTGAGGACAGAAAATTGTGATGCTACTATACTTGTGGTGACTAAAAGTCACTTATGGAGACAAAATGCCCGTCCTCACGGATTTGAAGGCATTTTTGAGGTTACAAATGTGGTTTTAGTGTCAAGGTTATGATTAGGTTTTAGCTGAGGGTTAGGATTAGGCATTCATTTTTGATGTAAGCGGCTAGGGAAAGCATTATGTCAGTGAGATGCCCTCACTAAGATATGAAAACGAGTGTGTGTGTGTGTGTGTAATTCATCTATTTTACTTTATGTGGCATGTTGTTAGTGTAAAACATTCGTTTCAAGAGCCTGCTGTTCATTCATGTGATACGATTCATGTGACTAAATCTTTCATCATCCCAAAGCTGCAACAAAAATCTCCCCATGAAGTCGTTCTATCAAGACTTAAATCGGTTGTTTCAAAAAGTAACATAAAATAATGTCGGTTAGCTAGACTGGAGTCAACAACAATAAACTTTCCTCAAAACAAGTTCATTTTTTTTAAGAAAACAACACTCTAAGGACTCAATTATAGAAAAGCTTGACATGATATAAATGATTTTTTGTGTGTGTGTGTTTTTGCTGTAAAATGTATCCAATAAAAAAAACTTCCAGCAGCTGGTTTTTAGTAGTGTGTTTTATGGCTCAGTTTTCCTTTAAATACTCGCCGTGGATCACAGCGTGGACTCTCACACTATATAAACTTCCATCCGAGAGGATTCAGTCCGTCACGTACCCAGACCCAAACCTCTGATCGCTCATTCTCGCTCCTTCCGTTATCTCCTCCTGAATGAAATAATAGTCAAATAAAACTCTCTCATTTTGCTGAGGGGTCCTCCGGGAGCCTCTTAAGGACCCTTGAGAGTCCCCAGACCACAGTTTGGGAGCAGTCGGTCGGGTCCGAGTTTACAGGCTGTGGTAATGATGCTTGTTTGTCCAGCGGTCTGTAAATCACACCAAAATTAGAGTTGTCACAGGATTCACTGGAGACACAGCAGACCATCACTAATACCTCTGTACCCTGGAGACACTCATGCCAGATCTATAACACACACACACACACACACACCTACACACACACTAAAACCAGCCTGCAGACGAGATAAAAGTAGTTTTAAACTGATACCGACCATCTTTAGTAGGAGCCTCTGGAGTTATGAATACAAACTGCAGACCCACAAAGAGATCATTTAAAATAAAAGAATATTATTATTATTACCAGTGATAAGAATATTTTCTTAATTTATTACTGTTTATTTGTTTATTTATTAGTGATCAGTGTTGGACAAGTTACTTTAAAAAGGTAATTAGTTATAGTTACTAGTTACTTCTTCAAAAAAGTAACTGAGTTACAATATTTTAAAAGTAACCAATTACTAGGAAAGGTAAGTCTTGTGTTACTTTAACAAAAAGTTTAACCCTCTGAGGTCCAGGGTATAACTGGCCTGCTTTTGATTTGACCTCTGTGTCATGTGCATACAGAAATAATGTGTGTTCTCTCCGCCTCTGCTCACATCCACAATGTTTGAATCTTCCCTCATTTTAACATCCAAGGGTTCCAGAAACCCTGAAAAGGGACAAGCGGAAGCGAATGGATGGATGGATGGTGAAAAAAAAGCTCCATTCAACCCTGTCGGAGGCTTTCTGGGCGTCAAGCGAAATTGCTACCACTGGTTTTGGGTTGTTTTTATTTGCCCACATAAGATGTAATAGTCTCCACATGTGATGGTAGCTGATGATCGATGCTTAGTAAACCCCACCTGGTCTTTATGAACAATCCATGGCAACACGGTCTCCAGTCTTGCTGTCAATTTTTTTTTTTTTTTTTTTACAGGTTTTTATAATTTATTAACCACCAATTTGAAAACAGTATTAATGTCAAAGGATGACGTCATCAATCTATCATCTTTTTTAACTGTCGTAATTACACTGAACCTACTCTCTACATAATTTTCTGTTATTTCAAATGACTAATCTGTTTTTCCAAGCTCTGTATTTTTTCTTAACTTTCTTTCACCTTCTTGGATAATTCTCTGATAACATCTTATTCAAAATCAAACATGTATCATAATAACTGACATAGTACCAAAAATATCTCTATGGATTGGCTCTAACACTAACACACTTAGGTTTAATCGCCACCTGCCACGACTATGTTTCTCAACTTGTACGTCCATATTTAATTCCATTGGACCGTGATCTGATAGTCAAAGTCAAGTTTATTTAGATAGCACATTTAAGACATCACCTATTTACCAAAGTGCTGTACTTTTAAGATAATCCAAAGATATTAAAAACAGAAATTCCCATCACTGGTTGTGAAACATGACCTTTTTTGTAAAACCTGTTTTAATGAAAAGTGGTGGCCACGGTGTGATGAGCCCCGTATGATGTGTGTTGCTTTGTGGATGGAGGGAGGCGTGAAGATATTATTCAGGGCAGCTTTGGTCGCCCTGTTTTTTCCTGAGGTCTGAGCTCACTGGTCATGACACTCATCACGTGTTTCTACACCACTGTATATTAATCATTATTTATTATTAGCTATATGTTAGTTATAGTTAGTCATCTTTAGCTCAATAGTCAGGAACTGATGTTTGCTGAAAATCAGACTCTGTCCATAAAAATATGAATATTTCAATTATCATGGTTTCCTCGTGGTTTTATCTTCACTACACCTTCATCAGTCTTTTATCTTTATCTTCTGCAGAGTTCTTCCTTCATTATAGCAGCTTTACCAGAAAACAAGCAGCTTTTATTGGCCCTGCTGCCTGCAGATTTGATCAGACCCAGCCGAGAGACTAACCTATAAAATGAGAGTGAGAGCAAGAGGGGAGAATACAGTGTATCACAGGCAGAAAGGCTGTAGGGCAGTTCACAAATACACAACTGCCATTTTTTCAGTCATACACGGGACGTATCAGCTCTCTGCACTGTGTGATATTTATTGGGACGGCTCCTTTAACCTCACCCATCGACCGCCCAGGTCAACCATTAAGGCTGACTGCTATTTCTACAGGGAGAAGGGATGTGAGAGTGTATGCTGTGCTTGTGCGTTGTTTCTCGGAGCATTTACAGGATCAAAACCTCCACCTGAGTGTTTGTGTATGTTTAAAGTGATTTCTGTAAATCTAAACATCTTACGACCAAAACCTTTATTATCAAGAGTAAAAAGTAATCTAATGGGAACCCTTCTCTAACTTTACCAGGGAATTTCCCTGTTTCACAAAACTGTCCAGAATAAATTGGGACCGATGGAGCTGTAGGTACTAAACAATAAATAAATAAAGTAATAGAGCTGTTCTAGTTACAAATCAGAGATCATTTCATATAAAATAGCAAGTATGTGATGTGTGCAAATGTGATTGAATTCTGAGCTAATGAGCTCATGCCATGAAAAAAAAAATAGAAATTAATTTTTCATATGATTGAGAGAACAGATATTGTTCCTTTTAAAGTTTTATGCCTCAATTCTTGTAAAGTATCTTAGTAAATGTCAGTGATGTCATGCAGCAAAAGTTAACAGTTGAGCTGGTGTAGATGGCTCGTAATGCATCAACATTACACTGTTGTTTGGATTTTTTTTTTTAAGTTTGTCATATCACCAGAAAAGGAAAATAAATCCATCTTCTGCCACTTAGCCCTGCCCACCACAGCTCGTCGAGGGCATCTTAAGAGTGGTACAGAGTCAAACCCCTCTGACTGGACTGGTTGCAGAGTCCAGCTGTGCGTTGAGATGAGCCGACTGTATGGGTACTCCTCAGCCTTCTTCCCCACCATAAGGGTTATTAAAGCCAAATTGTTCCACTGGAGATCCGACTGCCAGGCCCATGATGGCGGGCCAATCCACAAAGATTGTTGTAGTCCAACATTTAGCCTTAAGCTGACCCAATGTGGATGGTGTGATGAAGAGCAAAAAGACCTCAAAATAATTATTCCTCATTCTTTTTTTATTATTAAGACCTACATATCAGTGTGATTTGGAGGTGTATGCAGTTGTATTTTCCATCCTGTGGCAAAACAACATTACAGACATTGAGAAGACTAACTTAAATTTCAAGGCTTTGCAGTCAAACTCATTTCTGTAACCTAAACTTCAGTATTTAAAAATTCACCTAAGTAAATCCAGTGCATTAGCATTCAAACACTAGAGAGAACTCAGCAATGTTTAGCATGTAGCTAACGTATGCTCTAATGGTACTTTGACATTTCAGTTTCCTGTAAAACAGAGACAGTCCAAAAAATCCAGACGACTAGTTACAGACTGAATATATAACACTATAATAAGATATAACTAATATTTGGAACGACGCTGATATGATTCACAGCTGTCATCTCTGTCACTTTGCTGGACAGAAGGGGCAGGAGTTGTTCTTGCTGGACTGCAGCCACACCTGGATACAGTCTCTGTGGATGGTGTGAGAGCAGCTCAGCGGGTGGCGGCTTTCTGGGTCCACATGGTTCTGGCACATCAGGCAGAGTTTACGGGGCCCGGCAGCATGACCTCCACTTGGCGCTGCTCTCTGCAAGGGATTTGTTGGCCTCTGGATAGGGCCTGGGGGAGTGGGCCGGCTAATGGGCCCCAGGGCTGACCTCTCATTTTGGGCCAGCCTGAAGCCAACCTGCTCAATGACTTCCTCCATGGACATGCCAGCCAAGGTACCACGAGAGCTTTTCACCTGCTGGAGCAGAGACGTCAGCTGAGCCCTGTTGCATTGTGGGAACCTCGCCCCAAGCTTCTCCAGGACTTTGTCCAGTTTGCCTGCCGGTGCAGAGGAAGCTGCAGTAGTAGCGACATTGTGGGGAGGCGGGGAAGGAGCTACAGGATGGGTGGCCTGAAAGGGGGGGGAGGGGGACAGACTAGGAGGGGGAGTCGCCCTCATTGGGCCTCTGATGTGAGGCAGAAGCTGAGGGGGAGGCTGGAACTGAGGGGGAGGCTGGTCCTGCAATGATGGGGAGGGTTGGAAGTACTGCTGGGGTGGGGTGTGGTGGTAAGGGGCACGGTACTGGGGATGGTAGGGGTGAGGGGGATGGTGCTGGTAATACTGTGGGTGCCTCTGCTGTTGGAGGGGTCGATAAGCTGGGTTCGAAAGAGGCGGAGCTGTGATGTGTGGCTGAACCAGTGACTGCATCACCTGATCGAATCGCAGCTCAGCCTGTTCGAGAAAACGCGGCGTTACTAACAGAGATAATGACAAGCAGTCGTCTATAGAGGAGCAAATGTATTATTCTACTCTGCATTCATCAGTATCTTTGACAAAGGAATAGAGATAGAGAAACAGAAATAGAGAAATTTGATAACACAGATGGGAGAGTGAAACCCTTTTTATCGTGACGAAACATAAATAAAGAAAAAAATATGAATAAATATGGGAACTAACACAAAGTAAAGTAAATAAAGAAGAAAATTAAATACCATGTGGTACATTTAATAGTATATTTATTTCATTTAATTTGTTTAAGTCTCTCACCATGGGAACTTGCGGTAAAGAAGGCACATTGATCCTAGGGAGGGACTCTAACTCTCGCCCATGGTGAAGCTGCTGCAGAACCTCCTGGAAGCGACTTTGGAGCTCAGCCTGGTTCCTCCTGACCAACACTTCTTTCTTCTCCCACTTCTGTCTCTCATGAGAATACTGCTGTGGAAACTCCACCCTGAGTGTGTCCAGGTATTGTCCCACCTAGGACGTAACGTCTCATGATTATCATTACTTCTAACAATAAGGTTCCTGACAGATTATGATTTGTTTATCTAGAACTTCAGAGACATTCTGGCATCTAAACCTCTTTCAGCCAGGCCTCAATGCGAGCCATGGCTACGTCTCTCTGCTTCTCCACAGCTGCGATCTCGTCCTGCAATGCCCGAAGCTGAGCTTCCTGGGCTTCCGTCCTCACTCGCTCCATCTCCTGCCTCAGCTCCTTCAGCTCCTCCTGCCACTTCCGTTGTTCATCGCTTTTCTCCTCTGTAAGTGCTGTCAGCTTTTTTTCACCCTCCTCCAGCTCTTTGGCCAGCCTGATTGCCAAAGATGAAGAGAGAAGAACAGAGTTAGCAAGTAGAAAGATATTTTATAACAAATTCCTCTTTTTAAAATTTAAATATACTCTAGCTTCTTTAATTTTCTGTCAAAAGAAATTAAGGCATTATCTTCGGTTTTATAAAAATGTGACTTTAGCTGCGATATTAGAACCTCATTTCAGCCCACCCATATTACCATATCACACATATATCACTGTAATCATAGTGTATTAAACGTCATAGACCTCTAGACCTTGAGGTCGAGGTCATTCAAACTCGGCCAACATTTTAAGTAGATGCCTCTATGGTATCAGTTTGAAGCTTGTACGCTGCCTTATTCTCGAGGCAAACTTAGGTGTTCAGACCACCCGCCCGCCCAGCAGGCAGGGTAACAACAATACTCCATCAGACTTTTACAGCTGAGGGGTAAAAAAGCATTCATCTTGAGGTAAATGGCCTGTATTTATATAGCACTTTACATTACAGTAACACCCATTCACACACTGGTGATGGCAAGCTACATAGTAGCCACAGCTGCCCTGGGGCGCACTGACAGAGGCGAGGCTGCCGGACACTGGCGCCACCGGGCCCTCTGACCACCACCAGTAGGCAACGGGTGAAGCGTCTTGCCCAAGGACACAACGACCGAGACTGTCGGAGCCGGGGCTTGAACCGGCAACCTTCCGATTACAAGACGAACTGCCAACTCTTTGAGCCACGATCGCCCTCAGGTATCAAAGCAGGTCTTCGCTAACCAAAGGGCAACATCACTATAAGTACAGGTCTATGATCACAAATACAGAGTGAACCGAGTTTTACAGAGTTTCTAGAACATTAAACGTCATAATATCGGAGAAAATTTATTTTTTCTCTGAATTCGATCCTATAATATTTAAAGCAGTAAACATTTACAGACTTGTGGAAGAGATAAACACTATTCAGAATAACGAGGCTTTCACACAGATGAGACTGGCTTGATGTTCACTCCCATTATTACGATATTGTTGGGAATGTGGTGCTCCTTTTTCTTCAAGTCTCACCTGTTCTTCTCATCCTCTGCTTTGTTTTTCTCAGCGGTCGCCTCTGCTTTCTTGGCTAAGAAGTTCTTCCTGGTGGCCTTGGAGTTGTTTAGCTGCAATTTCACTCGCAGAGACTCCAGCTTGTCCAGAAGACCCTGAACACACACACATACACACACAGTAACAGTCAATCCCACAAGAGATTAGAGATGGCATGATACCACTTTTTTATGTCCGATACCAATACCATAAATTTGGATATCTGCCTATACCGATATGAATCCAAAATAGTGTATTTTATAATCAATAAAGCTGGTTTTTTTTAATATCTTGCTGCATTTTGTATAAATTCATACTCAAGTTTTAAACACACTAAAGATATTCTGTTATACCTGTATGCAAAAAATACACTGCACCCAAAATAGTTTATAGCTCAGCAATACTGAACAATCTAATAAACGTCAACCTACACCATCCTCCCTATTCCGATATTTTAAAGAGTACTTAGCATAAATATTAAACGACCAACTCCCAGCAATAATATTGGGGAACCACCCCCCATCCCCCACCTCATGATGCTTAATCGATGTAATCAACTTTAATTTAATGCATGTGTAAAACAAATGCACACAGCTTATACGAAAAAGTAATATTAAATAAATTCTAACAACAGCTTATCAAGCTTAAATGTGCTGCTGTTGTTAATTCGCTGCTTTCCTTTTTCTAGCGCAAACTGGGCGATTAACAAACAACAGAGACCGGACTTAGGACAGAAAAGCTGATCAGCTGATCATTGATCAGTTTCATGATTGAAGTAACAACAGGAGTGGGAGGGGGAGGGGGAGAGAATGAGAGAAGAGGCAGCTGTGAAGCATGAAGACACATAATAACTCCAGCTTTGTGTCTTTTTTCATTCTAGCTGAAGTGTGGGACAAATCGCTTCCTTTTCACCTCAATATGGAACTCCGATGGCCAGTCCAGCTGTGCTCCATATATCGGTTGTTAATCTTAACGTGGAAATACTTTACAAACATTCAGAGTTGAATTTACACACTTGCTTTACTTCTCTGGGATAGTTTTCTCCGAGATGAAATGCAGCGGTTTGGAAGCACGTAGACAGGTCTCGCAGACAACAGCCGCTCTATCACGTGACACATACAGCTCTGATGCGCTAAGGTCATGAGCTGGGTTACACCATGTCGCAAGTTTTGTGAGGTGCTTTTGTGATATTTAATGGATCGGATTACATTTTTTATTTCTCTCCGATGCAGTAATTTAGGTCAGTATCGGACCGATACATAATATCGTATCGGTCCATCTCTACAAGAGATGAAGAACTTTAAACACATACACGCATTGCAAAGCTGTGTGTGTGTGCGGTGCCTCACCTGGTGTTGCCGAGTGGCCTCCTCCTTTCTCCTCTGCAGCTGTTGTTTGTACTTCTCTTGTTCCACCTCTTCCTCGTCCTGTTTTTTTATTAGTTTGTCGTACTGCTCCCTCAGGATGGAGCTGTTCTTAAACACGGCCGCCACGTGACTCTCCCAGTCGGGCTCTGTGCTGACACTGGACTCTGCTGTCATGCTGTCTGTCTGCACAGCCTGAGCCCTGTGTTTCAGATCTACAAAAGACAAGGAGGAAACAACTTATTAGGTACAGAAGTTGTCATAACAGTGAGATGTGTATGGAGTCTATAAAGCAGTTTAGGGTTTCTAAAATCAATTTCATTTTTGAAAAATGCCAAACTTCCACACGTAACAGACCTGGTACAGCAACTAAACTATCTGTAAAATATAGGAAATATAGTATAGCTATAAAACTCTTTAATGGCGAGTTCACTGAATTTCCTCTTATCTGGACCACATTATTTGAGTGTTCGTCAAAGACCACTATTTGCAGATTTCTCAAATTATCCTTTTATCCAGATAACATGGCACCGTGTTCAGATGGAAAACCACAACAAAAAGACTTGTCGAGTCCAGCTCCACCAGAATTCTTCACTGTTCAGCTGTCACTGTAAAATTCGGCACTTTACCTTTCAATCCCATTTTAGCGAAATCGAGTTCAATGTTCAGGTCCAAGTCCGGGTCTCCATCCTGTGTTACATGATGGTCTTGTTCCGCTTTATCGTCTGAAGCCTCATTAGCTGTTTCCGCGCTAGCATCCATGCTAAAAGAACTACAAAAACGAAACTGGAATTCTTTTAGATTCGCTTTTCTAAGTTGACACAAACATTACGTGTTATTTAAACACCGAGCTAACTTAAAACGACGTAGTAAACTCCAAAAAGGCTCTTTAAAATAAAACTTCCGAGATATCGGCTGCTCCTGTTTACACCTGCCGCCAGCAACGAATGTGTGCGTCCCTAAATGTAATCCGGCGGAAACGCTTCATCTTTCCAGTGGCTCCGAAACTAACATCGTCTATACAGGCGGGTATGTTTTTTTATTTATTTGGACAGGGAATTACAGATATAAAATCACAACAAGTGTACATATAGATGCGGCAGGAGAGGCAGAATTGAAATGTAAATGCTGGTGACTTGATGTAAGAATTAAATTCATAATAGTTAGAAATGTTATTTGCTACACTGTTATTTTAAAAACATAAGAAGCCAAAACATGTACTCATAAATACTGAGGTTTAAGTAACAACGATACATTTAAAAAAGGAATAAATCACTACATGTTCAATTTAGATGTTTTTAAAGAATAAAGTCGCAAATTATTTCTTTATATTCCCCTGACTAGTTGATGTATTTAAGTATTTATTTATACACTCTAAAATTTTCATCTTCGTATATTTAGCAGTAGTTAGAAGCTTCAAACCTCTGTGCTTATACGATGGTTATGATATTGCAAAATGATTTTATATGAAATAAGTTATAAAGCATTTTATTTTTTTGGAATTTTTTTGTATAATATTTAAAGAAAAAATACCAGAAATAACTAAATCACATCTATTGTTTTCTATTGATAGCTTATATATTTATATTATAGTTTAATATAATATTTATATATTATAGTTTAATTCCGTTTTTTCCGTTTTCTTCATATGAATTAATACATTATTTGCAATACTGTCATTATATAATTTCTGTTAAATTAAATAATGATAAAAATGAACTTTAAAGAAAAGGGTTTTTGTGTTTGTGTTTTTTAATTTATGTTTCGTATTTTCGCAAAGAGGTTCCACGAACTTGTGGCGGAGTGAGTCTTCTTCTCTTTCCGCTCTACTCTGGCTCCCATCGGGATTCCTGTTATTGGTCACATGACGAACTGGGAAAACCTCCTGACTCCCCGCTCCTCCTCTCCTCCTCCTCTAGCCCTGTCAGTCGACTGTTTTCGGGCTGTGTGTGTGTGTCTGTTAGCTAGCTGCTAGCTATCATCACCACAATAAACTGCAGAAACAGAAAACGGATATGGCGGATACAGCCAGGGACGCACCACCGGAGCAGACCGACTTCCATGAGCTAGAGGACGGGGAGGAATTGTTCCCGGAGCCGGCCACTACACAGGAGGTGAGGAGGTGGTGATGAGGGGAGGCCGAAGGGGAGCTGGGGCAGGCAGGGCGTGATGCCTCCAGCTGACAACAGATGGAAACTTAGAGGAGGGGCTGCAGGCAGGCTGGACACCCTAAAATCGCTTAATTATTGAATGAGCTTTGGCGTTTGTGCAGGCTTCTATTACATACATCTTTGCACTGTCATCATACAGGAAAAGGGCTAAAAAATGCGGGGTGTTGATACACCAAACGGTGGCCTTCTAAACCACTGTTACAGGAGCCGATAAGGTCTATTTGGGCTGAGAAAAAACGCAAAGGAGGTGTGTTTGCTCGCAGTCAGGTGACAGTCACACAGGTGTAAATGATACATTCAAGGCAGATTGGGAAAAACGGAAAAACGACAGTTTAGCAGATTAAAGTTTCTTTGTTCTTTATTTTGTGTTTGTGTATCTGAGCTGATTAAAGACAGTGGTTAAAGTCTGAAATTATTATTTGTTAAAATTATGTAAATATATTGGTGAAAGCCTAGAAAGTCCAGCAGGCAAATTATAGTTTTTTTTTGACAAAGAGAAGGGACACCGAAGACACTCAAAACAAACAAAAGAAGAAGAAATAGCAAGGTCATGATTTTGAGAAATGACATGTAAAACTGCAGGTTTACTAATGCTGAACTAGTTTGTTGTACAGGGCTTGGCCTTGATAAGATCTAGGTTATATTAGTGGTCATTATTTAAGCCTCTGCAATATTTGATCAGTGAAATATTCAGAGAGTAATTACTGTCAAATATTTGCTGTCTATAGCTTCTTAGACTTGAAGGTTGGATACTGTACTTTGTGACACATGACAGCAAGCTGAACATTACTGCAATTTGGTCTTGACTAGATTTCTTTTAGAAAACAAAATCATTTTTGATTTAATTTGCTTTCTAGTGTTTAAAGCTTAACACAGCTGTAGAGCAAACATTTGTCATGGCATAAACGCATAGACTGTAAATGAAAGATGGCATCATGTGAGGCCTTGCTATTTTGAAGCCTCACTTTTTGAATGTTTGGCCACTGCCATATTAGGTTTTTGGAGGCACAAGTGGACATATTTGGATGAGAGGGTGATGTGCAAAATACCAGCCAACAGTTGGAACCTTGGTTAGCGTAAAGTGCTTTAGAACCAAACAAACAAAAAAACAAACTGAAGCAAAAGCTTCCTGTGTGCATGCCACACAGCAGATCATATTATATTTCAGATAATTGCATTAAACTGCCCTAGAGGTCACCAATTACAAACAATGTTAAAGACTTCACATACAGAAAAACAGGAGCTTTTCATAGTGTTGGAACTAGCCTGCAGCAGGACTCACACACACAATCACACACACACAATCACACCCACACACGTTCTCCTATACAGGCCTGTTTTTGTCATGTCAGCACTCTGGTTTTTATTCTTAGTGATGATTGCCTTCCTTTAGTGTCACAACAGCACTCTTCAGTTGTGTGTCTGTGTGTGTGTTATGCACTTCCCATCTTAGCAGCCTGGGTGCGTTTTCATGTTTCGTCAGAAGGACTAGTAAACTGAAGGATGGTTAACACACTCACAGAGTAACCACTAAAGCCTTAACTCCTCCTCTTTCCCCCTTTTGTTTTTAGTTTGCAGGAATGTGAAGCGTATTCTCTCCTGTGTGTTTCTGATTATAATCCACGATATATTTCCTCCTATTATCATTTCCTCCTTCCTTTAAGAACTGCGATCCAGTCTGATGGTTCTTCAGAAAATCCACCCCTGGTTACACTTGGTTTTGGCTTTAGAAACATGTTGATTAAAACAATAATTTATAGGTTTTTGTACTGCAGGTTTTGCTGTTTTAACGATTATATATATTATATATATATATACGTTTCACATTTGATTTTAACCCACGATCTGTTTAGTTTAGCGTTTAGTTTAGTTTTTATGAATTATCTGTCAGATTCCTGTGAAAGTTTGTTTAAAGCCTCACAGTTTTGTTGGAACTGTGTAAGTGCAAAACACTTGTTGTTGAATGCAAGCAGCTGCTCTGCTGTGTTTGTGAGCGTGCAGTGTTTCCTCTGACCCCTCTGTGCTTGCTGAGTAAGGAGGGAGGAAGCTCCTCGTTATCATCACTCATTTCCTTTTCTCTGCCTCCACACTCTCCTCTTTCTGTCCTCTCAGCTAAAAACTCTCCTTCGTTCATTCTTCCCGCTCTTCTCTTTCTGGGACTCCAGCTGAGCTCTCAGTCTGTACAGGTGTGGTTCATTCAGTATTTAACCACCACACTGACCAGAGAAAGTTCCACCTGCCCCCCAATTTACCCAATGACAAGTTTGTTATGTGCACCAGGGAATCAGAACAGCCCTCACAGAGACAGCCTGATGTTGTTACCAGGTGTAACAATTAAGTTTAACATCCAGGCGTCGATGAAAACAGAATTGATTAGATGTAACAGAGTTAGAAGTTAGCTCGCTAGTTTCCACCTAAACATGATAAACCATGTCCTGACTGAGAAATTTCTGAAAACATTCAAACGTACAGCTCTGCTATCACTTCCAACATAAATGAAGACAGAAAACTAAAAAGTAATGACGTTTGTAGGGTTACTGAAGTTGGACTAGCTGGTATATAATGATGTGCTACGTGATCACTAGCGACACAGCTATGTTAGCATAACATAACCACAGTGAAGCTGGAGGATGAACGCTAGCTTTTTTCCACTCAATAAAAGTTAACAGGAGGGATCCTGATGGTTAGGGACAAATGCAATCGCATGGCAGGATGCTGTAAACGGACCAAACTTCAGTCAGGAGAACAACTGATATAATCCATCCACAATATGAGCTTAGTCATTAATATACTGCAACAACATGGGAATAGAGCAGCTGCCAGATAATTCAACATGAATAAATCAATGGTGCAGAAGTGGAGGAAACAAGTCTGAGTTATCTTCTGACTGTTTTGTTTCGCTTAATGCACCTTATGGTCCAAAAAATACGGTAATCTGGACCTTTTCTCTAGTCATGTCATCAGCGTGTTAGAGATCAGGCCTTAAACTGGAGACCTGCACATAAAATAACCTCCACTCCTAAAGCAGTAAAGTTGCGACACACTCTACACAAGTGATTCATTAACTGCCAACTGCTGTGTGCAGTTAATGCTGGGAGGGAGTGTGTTTAGGTCACTGAGAGTCAGTTTCTTCTTCCCTGAAAAAGCAACAGAAATGTCAGAAGACTGCATATGAATATATAGAGTCTGTAACAGCATTTTTTTGTGTCTTCTTCCTGTCTGAACAGTAACGTTTGAGCGGGCTTTGGTTGCATGCAGGTAAACGATTCATGAGTTGAACAAAAAGAGGGATGGAAATTGCTGAGATGCAGCTAATGACCACATAAAGAAATGACCCCCAGTCAGTTCCTCACTATACAGTACAGCTTATTAATTTGACACTGCTATCAGATCAGTACTCAGTATTTGCAGAAGCCCGAATCCAAGATATCAGATTCAGTGATGGTGTCATCGATTTCTCTGAACTCCTTGTGATGTCTGTAGTGAGGCATGAGTCATTTCTAATTTTTGAAGTCTCTTGTTTCTCTGGAAGAGGCAGCCCGTTCAGCCTTTGTTGGTGCTGCTGATCGATCAGTTTTACCTTCAGTGTTTGTGGAGCAGCTGGCCCAGGCAGGAAGTCCTGTGGTTCAGCAGGATGGATGACACACAGTGCTGGAAGCTTTCTTTTTCCCCTTTTTTTTCTTTGCCTTGCTTCTTCTGTGGAATATGTTGAGTCTGCACAGCTTCTGTGCAGATGTGGCAGCTGCTCTCCTTCCACTTTTCTTCCGCGCTGGCAGGAAACAACTTAAATTTGAGTCAGTCTGCTGTGACGTGAATATGATGCCCAGGATCCGTGGAGCTCAGAAGTTTGCCTGGAAGTGAAACGATGTGGAGTAAAGTGCACACTCCAACTTCAGTTTTAAGAGGAATTCAGTGGTTTCTGCTACACAGATGTAGGCTGTTGAACTTTCTGCTGTGCCTGCATTAGTAAACTTTTCCAGATATGTATTAACCCATAAGAGCCCACACCCATTTTTATAGTCAGGAAAACTATGGGAGAGTCAAAGTTAAACCTTTAACAGGACCTTTCCTCAATGTGTAAATGGGCGGTGACACACGTGTGACCCTTGGTTCTTATGGGTTCAGATGAAGTCTGAGTGTAGAAGCGGAGATCTCGAGTAAAACAGACAAAACAGGTTTTTTCATGCTACTTTGGGACATTTTAAATGCTTTATTTCTTGAAGTCTTTGCATTAGCCTGCCAATACAGAAAGCTCTCCACACTTGGATATTAACAAAGTATTTATTTAAGTTAAATATGAACGACAGAATCGCAGTCTTCCAAAATAGTGAAGATCAAAACTAAAATGTTTGGATTATCAGAATCAATAGGTGACGAGAGGAAGCAAGGCATGAAATGGTAAATAATTCAAAGCTGTCATTATGCACAGAAATAATATTTGATATAATTTATCATCAGGTCCAAAGCTCCTTTTTTTCCTTGATGCACAAGATCTCACGTGTTTTTGTGTCTGTTTTAATGTGCAGTCCCAACCAGCCAGTTTACCTGCTGAGGACATCAGCACCAACTCAAATGGACCCAAGCAAGACTCACTCTTTGATGACGATCCAGAGGATCTGTTTGCAGGTAGGAATCCACAAACTCACTTTCACATTAAAATTAAACTCCAGTGACTACAAAGAGAAGGACAGAAACTTATTGAAAGATGACCTCACTGTTCACCTAGTCAGTAAATTTGTTTCAGATGAGCTTTTGATGGGCTGGATTCCAGTCTTGCTGAATGCAGAATGATATTCATTTTGTAAATTATGGTTCCATTAGAGTCAAAAAAGATGATGAGTCATTGAAAGTATGAAGTCTGAATCACACAGAGTCTCAGTGACTTCCTGTTGTGTCTCTGTGGTGTTATAGAAGCGACAGAGGAGGTTTCGCTGGACAGTCCAGAGAGAGACGTTCTGCTCTCCGATGGCCCATCGCCCGCCATCACCCCCATCACCCCTCCCACGTCCGTCATCACTCCTCGCATTGGCCACACCCACGACGACATGTTCACACACTCCTCATTCGATGAGGTAACGGCACTCAAAACTGGCTTTTAATGCTTTAACACCAGTTTGTCTGAAGTCTGTCTTAAATCAAAGTACTGAACTAATTCAGGTTTCTTGTGTATTTGTGTATTTTCAAATTGGAACCAAATTTTAGCTGCTAAATTTATTTTAATTTAGATTAATTTAAGTCTCATGAGTTAGAGAACTTAGAAAAAGTCATTATAACATCTGGTACATCATTTTATTCTATTATCATTATCCTATTATTGTAACCTATTTTCTTTAGCTTGTAAATTTGTTTCTTTGTTCTAAAGGCTCATATTAATGCATTTTTTGTCATAAAATTATGAAGGCCCGCAGCTCGTTAAACTTTTTGAATTTTCTTTGTTATCTCAACTAAGGATTTCTAAATTGTGTGCAATAACTACAATAGATTTAATAACTGCTTTATGGCAGGAAGTAAGTACACCCTGCATGGGTTGGTAGTCTATCAGAGGTTTAGCACAGATTTAAATTATTTTACTTTGACAAATTTAAACTGCATCTTTGTGACATATTGAGATGAATATAAGTGCTGGAGAAATCCATATAAATATTGTGATATGTGGTGTAGAGCCTGACTAGTTTTGCAAGTTCTTGTGACAGTGAATATGGTGTTCCTCAAGGAAGTATTCTAGGTCTTTTTCTCTTTTTATTGTATGTGTTCAACAACATTATTACATACAATACTGTCAAATATTTCTGCTGCTCGTCTAAGTAAATATGTTTTATAACACAATGAACAAAAAGAGGTTTTACATGTAGAGAAAAGACAGAGACCGAAGCAGCTGCTCTGTCTGAAAGCACAAGGTCCAGATCTGGTAACAATTTTAGACTCTGACCTGAATTTTATTAGACATTTTAATACGGTAACAAAAATCACTTTTAACCTTCGAAACATGAGACAATTTTTAACTCCAGTGTTGCTGAAATGCTGACACATACTTTTACAAGTGACTTAGGTTACTGCAGCTCACTTTGTGTTGACATCTTAAGAATGCTGACAGTTGGCGTTAATTCAGAATGCTGCTATACTTTAAACTCCAGTTACTCACTTATAAAGCCTTCAATGAAGTAGAAGCTTCCTTTGTCAGCAGTTGCCTTTCAGTTTATGTACCAACAATGCCTCTTTGATTATACTGGCTTACTCTTGAATTTGATGGCACTGAAGTGTGGAATGGCCTCCTTGTTGTATTTTAAGCAGTATTATACGTTTGAATGGTTGTGATTTTAATGTTTTATTGTATTGTTATTTTCTTTATCTGTAACCACTTGTGTTACTTTGCGTGAAAGGTGCTAAAAATTTTAATTGGAATCATTGTTTCCAAACTTACATTTATGGTCAGCCTGCATTTTTGGTTTGTTTTTTTTATCCTTTCTTTAAGAAAACATGCATTCAATTAGAAAAGTATTTGGCAGAAAGTAAAAATAAAATCCCTGCTGGATGGGCAATCTAAAAGAATCTAGTCTAAAAAAATAAAGTCTAAAAAGAGAAAAAAAAATGTTTTGAAAAATGCTCAGATTACACTTTTTAACTTTAAATCTGATTCACATTACTATTGTAATATTATTGTAATATTATCGGTTAGTAGCTAAAGTTGCTAAATATACAAAGTGCCTTTTTCCCCTGTTGACTTCATTAAATATTCATCTTGCTGTTGCACTGATGTCAGACACTAACATAGTGTCCTCTGAAGGAATAAACTTAGGAAACGTTTTGCTTCTATTTTCTGTAGATTGAAGAAGAGGAAGGAGGAGATTCTTTTGACATTCACATATCGGTGTCCGACCCTGAGAAAGTTGGTGAGTATGTGGCTTCACATCATGACATATCCACGCAAAGATCTCCAAGGTGCTTCCCAGAGCCAGAAATGCAACTGATTTTAGTGGCAGCACTACGAGACGGTTTCCTCACTCACCAAGCCTACATTTCCCATCAGCCCCCTGTTACCCTGTAGCATTTTCTCTCCCCGTTTCACATCAGCTTCTTCTGTTTTCATCTGCTGCCACCACAAACTGAGTGATGAAGAAAAATGCAGAGTAGACACCGACATCATGCAGGCAAATTATTACACTAAGCATTAGCACTGGAGCTTTGCAGTCCTGCTAGAGCCCTGAATAAACTCTGTCATTACTTATTCAACAGGCACAGTCCCTTTAAATAAATATAAAGGTCAAACAAGGAACAGTAAATAGTAAACCGCTGATGCTCATCTGTCACCGCAAGGAAACACATGAAACCAGTTTTACTAGTCTGATGTCTGATCAGAGTGTATTCCTGTTACATCAGTCAGACATTTTTCTTGGTGTGTTATTACTTCTTTAAGAGTGACACTGTGTGTGTGTTTCACTGGTTTGTTTAAATACTAGTGAAATAAGGAGTAATTAAAATAATTATTTTAGTGTGAATCAGCTTTCTGCGTGTGTTCCAGGTGATGGGATGAATGCATATATGGCCTACAAAGTGACGACCAAGGTGAGGCTTTTATACAACATATTCACGTGATGTTGATTTCTGTGTAACGTCTATATTTGCCATAGTTCAAACATAAAGACAGTATAGCAAGGGGGACTTATAATTCTCTTTTTTAACATCGCTTTAATGTTCAGTTATCTTTAGCTTGGAATAAAACCTTTTTTCTAATCAAAAATTTAAACTTTTTAAATTATATTTTCACAAAATGTATTTGTAAATTAACTCTTCCTAAAAGCCGCCATGGCTGAAAGCCTTAGAGGCCTGCCAAACTCAATTCAGGCGTTGTTTTCTTCTACTCATAATTTATCTTTCTCTGTTTTTCCTTTTTTGTCGCTCCTTCAGACCTCTATGTCGTTGTTTAAGCGAAGTGAGTTTGCAGTAAAAAGGCGTTTCAGCGACTTTCTGGGTCTGCACAGTAAACTGGCCTCCAAGTACCTGCACATAGGCTACATCGTCCCCCCTGCACCGGAGAAAAGCATCGTAGGTAAGTAAAGGCAGCGCGACGCCTGGACCGATTTCGTTATCTGCAAAAATAAAAATCTCTTCATTAACTTCATTTTTACTGCAATCTAAGACCTGCACAGATGGAGCAAATCGGTCATTAGTCACTGTGCCGTGCTAGTCATCCCTCAGCCTCACTAAGAACAGAGTGTTTGGATCCTCCTCACCAACCAAGTCCATGCATGTAACAATTTTAACTTATCATGTGAAGAGAAACCAATCTATGAATTATTGAATTTACTTTAAACTGCTGAAAATGCAGAACTGTGTATGTATACAAATGTCTGCAACTCCTCATCGACAGTGCAGTTTTGTTTTTTGTTTTTTTCCAACTCCGTGACTTCAAGTTGAAGGTCTGCTCTATTACTGCGTCTGGATTGGTTCACTTCAAATCTATTTTGGCAACTTCCAGTGGCGCAATTATGACACTCTTCAAAGTGTCTATACCGATGACTGTAGAAATCATTGGTCTATACCTAACAATACTTTTCTGTCACACCTATCACACCTGTATCCAGATAATGTGGGCTGCCCAGAGTTAAACTGCACTGAGATAAAGCCCCAAATTAACTGTCAGGGAACGTCCTGTGAATTCATCCCTGACCACTAGACACACAAATGTATCTATGCTGCTTTGAGCATTATTATCTATATTTAATGTGAATGTGCTCCATACCACTGCTATTAATATCTAAATGTATTACTTTGAAAAAGTACATTAGTAATAAAATCTTATAAATATATTAAATTAGTTTTAATTACAAATATTTACAGGAAATTGCACTTATTAATGCAAAATATTCACTTACATGTTTTTAAGTTATTAATACACTGAAAAAATAATATTTATGTCGGAGAGGAAAAACAAGAATATACCAGCATGAGGCTGTGAGAAACATATGCATACATGTTTTCATGTAAATGTCCCGTCCTTAAACTATTTGTTATTCAGTTTTGTTAATAAGCTTCTCCTCTTGTGCAGGGATGACAAAGGTGAAGGTGGGGAAGGAGGACCAGTCATCCAACGAGTTTGTAGAGAAGAGGAGGTCGGCACTTGAGAGGTACGAAAGATTGTCCTCAGAAATTTAACAGGAAAAATGAGTGTTTGTAATGAGTGACCTGCTGTCGAGCATTCTCTGGTTTATGATCTCTAGAAATCATCACAGCCCACATTTGCATTGTATCATCATTATGCGGTGATGCTGTAACGTTGGGAGCAGTTTTAGATCAATTATCTCTGATGCATTTAAACACACTTGGAGGTATAAACATGTACATCAGTCTCTCTTTGTTATTTATGTGGGAGTTATTGTTATGTACAGCTGTACAGTTTTTTTCCGTCATTGTTCACCCTGAATGGGGGTAGAACGGGTATTTGAGTGGAGTCTGTGTGGTGTTTCAAAAGTCTAAAAATGTGAGAGAAACAGAGTTACCTTAAAAGGGGATTACTAATAAATGGATAGAAAGAAAATGACTTGGAAATGTTAAAAAAAAGAATTGCTGAACTTCTGAATCAAAAGTGGAAATCAGGCCTTTTTTGCAGGACACTTTTATTTTGCCCGGACCTTGAGCCGCTAAACTGAATACAGCCGTTGATGTTTTTCAGACTGTAAATAAATGAAAACAAATATTAGGTGCATCATCATCACAACATCCATCTAAGTGTGTGTTTTTGAATACTGAGCGGACAGGTGGAGGGAGAACGGGTAGAGCGGGGCTGACATTCTGCTGCCATTTACTGATGCTGTTTGATTGACAGGAAGGTCAGCCAGTGACAGCTGATGGAGCTCAGAGCTGCTGCTCAGAACTCCACCCTGATGCACACACACACACACACACACATGCACACATGGACACAGAGTTAATAAGATCAACAATACACATTAATGGAAATTTTTAAGGTTAAAAACAAGCATACATTTTTTGAAAAACACTTTTTTCCCTTCATCAGCAAAAGCTGTGCAAACACCAAACCAACAATGAATTGATTCAACATCTGGGCAGAAACTGGGTAAAGGTGGCAGAGTGTCTCCAGAATATAGAAATGTAAACTTTAGGAGGATTAAAGAGTCAGATGGCAGAATAGAAACTATCGTGCTTAAAATGTTAAATACCTCTCTTTGTAATTTGGCTCCTTAAATCATGCACTCGAGTTGCTTTAAGGGCCCAAAGTTCAGCACCCTGTGAGGGGTACTGCCCACCTAGAGCTCACTATGAGTTCTCAGGCAGTTACCTTTGCTAGTCTCCCATGGGCTCAGCAGGATATGATACGGACTTTGTACTGTGGTGTGGACAAAGTAAAGTCTGTTTACTGTTATTGGCTCAGACATTTGTCAAGGTCAGGTCTGATGTCTAGTAAAATTCACTGTTGTATGTGTGAAAATGCCTTCAGTTAATTAGAGAATCAAGAAGTGTAACAAAATAGATGTGCCATTTTGAAAAGATGGTCTACATGAGAAACCTGAATGGGTGACAGGCCCGACTCAAGCTGATGAAAAGAACAAAGCAAAAAGCAAAAGTCGAGAAAATCCTGTTTGGAGGGATAAGGAGAGAGATGGTCTGTGCCCACCACCTGCAGCACCAATCCCCTCCCGGGGGTTTTCTTGTTGCCTCTCTGGCACACCTGACGAGGTGATGGCCGATGATTCCTACATGAACAAACTGATATCTCCTAAGTTTAACTGACGACTAAAGAAGAGTCATAATCGCTAAAAACATTTCTTTTTCTCTGGCTGTTGCAGCTTTTCTCACACAACAGGGAAGATTAAACTTCTAACAACAAACCCGCTCAGTTAGTGAGTTAGTGTATTGTGACATTGTTGAATAAAGACTCTGGAGACTGGTGAGGTGTTCATTCTTAATTTAAAACAGTTTATTTTTTTTGCTGCTGCTCTTCCTCTCTCGCCTGCTTTCTGAGCATTCGAGCAGACTCCTTAAACCCGCACTACTGTTCCCTGACATGAGTTTGTCACTGGTCTGATTGACTCCATGCTCCATTTTCTTTTTCACTTTTTTGCCTTTATAGGAACGTTGACTTGTAGTAAAAGTCTGTTATTGTGACAACCCCACCTTATAATATAAATTTTAAGAAAATATTTCAAAGTCTAGCCTGAGATGCAAATGCAGGAAGGTTGATGATCCTGCCAGTTCTTGGCCTATAAGCTGCCCATGATTTAGAGTCGTAATTTGTCATCAAATATAAGTATTTCACACCAATGGTCAGATCAGAAAATGTGTAAAACTCCAGTGGCACGTTTAAAAACAGAGCTGAGAACTGCAAAATAATGAGTTTAAACACCAGCCAATATGCGGAAACTGGAAAGTAACCCTCATAAAAAGAAAAGTTTATCTTCTAATTCATATTTCTTCTTGTTTTCAGATATCTGATGAGAACAGTGAAGCATCCCATCCTGCTGAAGGATCCTGACGTTCTGCAATTTCTGGAGAGCTCAGAGGTAAATCAGAAGAATTACACCTTTTGCTTGGAGATGTTGGACTCATCAGCGTCAGTCGGTGCAGGCAGGACTTCCGACAAACCTCAGCAAACTTGTTCATTATCATCACATCTCTGCGCTTCCACTTTTCCCTACTGAAGTGATGTAGTTTTAACAGCTTCCTGCAGCCCGGTATCTTTTAAATGTAACTGTGGGCGCCAGTCTGCATCATTATTTAGAAACTGCTTCAACGCTTCACTGCAGAAAATCAACACAACCTGCAAACCTGGAGTCAGACCTCATTCCTGCTTTTGTCAGTTCTATTTCTGGAGTTTAATTTTACTTTAACGCTAAAAACTGAGTTAAAACTCAGAGCAGCACGTTTGGTTATGACATGCAGTTTGTTTGCAGTGAAACTTTTGAATCAGGTGAGCTGAAAAATCAATTTGTTTCTCCACACAAGTGTTTGTCCATTTACTTTGCAGACAAACAAGAGATGGTATTTCATGCATTAAAAACGGCGAGCACTTCCACAATAAACCTTATTTGAGAGAAAACCTTTAGTGCAGCAATCTCTGAGTAGCTGGAGCCGAGTATCAATATCCAGCTCTCAAAGATTTCTCCCATGATGCATCACGCTAAAGTTTAAGGCTGTAGGATATTAAACATAGACTGTATAGAAAATTTGGATTTAGCCACTGTCATGTCACTAACTGGTTAATGAAGATTAATCTTGAAGGCTTGATTTTAATTCAAGGTTATCTCATACTATTAGCCAGCTTGGTTACCAAGTTGTTTCCATGCACTGTGCGGTAGTATTACACAGACACAGATATCTGCTAATTAGAGCCAAGTACATAATAGAATACTTTCACTCAACAAAACCAGAGTACAGACTTTCTGTATGGTTGCTGGTACAACTAATTGCACAGCAAGCCCTCGTGTTTGACAATAACTCCATTTAAAATCCACCAACAGCACAAACATGTGTGAGCATGGGCTCGGACACTATGTCCATCTTTGGACCGGTAATTTGCCACACTGGGCATTTGCTGGTTGGGCTGGGCACACTAGTGGGCCGATAGGTCAATACGGCTAAAAGCAATGACAGCTGCCCATTTGTTCATTTTCTTCACTGACACTGGGTTATCCAATAAAATCTCTTAACACATCTGGCCACTCCCCTATCTTTGCTGTGCATTCACCTGGTAGAACAGACTTGAGTGTATAAGAAGTGGTTGATAAAGATAGGTGAAAAAAAGCAATAAAATAAATAAACTAGAAATAGATTCGGCTAAATGTGTTAAATTAGCTGGCATGTTATATCTGTCTGGACTGCTGCTGCATCTACAGAAGGAGCAGGAACAACTGTAAGCCCTCACATTCATAAGAGACTGCTGTCTAATACTACACTGCAGTGAAACTAAGATGTCCTAACCCAACAACTACTGTACCAATCTGATTACAAAAACTCTTTCAGTATCAATAATCAAACAAATTGAAAAATGTACATAATTTGGATGCATATTTATATAGTTCAGTTTGTTTATGTATTTTTTGCATATTTAACTGGACCATCTGCACAGTTTTGACCAGTCATGGTGAGCATCTGAATGTCCTGCCATAGACCTGCTAGAAGCAGAACTACAGACCATAGTTGTAAGATCAGGGTACAATTTTTTCAGCCTCTGAAGACTAATGGTATCTATGTAAATGTCAGAAGTTGCATTTTTCTTTATTCAAACCTGAAGGTAGATTGCCCTAACAGAGCAAAAAATAAATAATAAATAATTTTTAAAAAGGCCCTCACTTATCTAATCTCTTCACTTCTTTTTCCCATTCAGTGGCAAAATGTCCCGACAAGGTTGAAGCCTAGAGTCGCTGCTGTGAACCGAGCTTTCCAAAAACTGCCTCGGGGTTTAACAGCTTGCGGCGTTTTCTGTTTCCTTGTTTTATTGTCCACTCCGACTAAATCCTCTGCAACATCGGATTCAAACTATCCAACCCCCGCCCAACTCTCTCCTCTCCTCCCCTGCTACCCACCTGACTGTTGGTGGGATTGTGTTGTGAAACAGCTGCAGTCGTTGGGTCCAGAATAAATGGCTTTGTGTCACAGATTTAACAGGTGAATTGCTCGGACGCTTGACCAAGCGTGTCGGTCCGTCTGGCCCGCTTAATGAAACACAACCAGAGGAGGGAGAGGTGGAGGGAGGGGGTGAATGGCACCGAGCTGCAATTGAAAGCTATTTTCACCCCCCACCTCAACTCATTTACCCTCGTTCCCCCTTAACCGAGGGCCCCGGGGACGCAGCCGTCCTCCGGCTGCTGCCGCTCCTGCTAAATGAGATTGGAGTGGAGGTGGGGGGGGGAAGTAAACCATCACAGGAAAACCCTGTGTGTCCGGAAAAAGTAAACTTTTCCAAAATGAAGAAAAATGAGGCAGTTTTTAAATGGATGTCCCAGCTTTTTCATTCTGATGCGATGGATTCTGTGATGGTTTTTGTAGCCGTAAAAGACGATCAGCACATAAAGAAGCTGCATTAAACCTGATTGGAGCTAAAATGTGGTAGACAAGACAATCAGAGAGGAAAGGAGAAAAGACCACAGATGTTTGGAGCGAGAGACAGAACGGGAAGGAGAAACGATAGGAAGTGAAAACGGTAGCAGGGGGGGAAAAAAGCTCAAGGAACAAAGTGATCAGGAAGCTGGAAACAATCAAAACCAAAGAGGCAGCAAATAAACGCAACATATGCAGTAAAGATGAGACAAACGGAAAGCAGGAATAAGCTGAAATGAATGAAGTAATGAGTTTAAATAAATAAAAATGTAACGAGAAACTGAGCTTGTTTGTTTGTTTGTTTGTTGTGTAGTTGCCGCGGGCTGTCAGCACTCAGGCTCTGAGCAGCGCCGGACTTTTGCGAATGGTCAACAAGGCGGCAGATGCAGTCAACAAGATGACCATCAAGATGAACGAGTCTGATGCTGTGAGTGAAGGATAGAGAGGGAAGGGGGAAAGGAAATGGATGGAGAGTTTGAGGGATGTACAGGAAGACTGGAGGAAGGAAGGAAGGAAGGAAGGCAGGAAAGAGAAGAGTTAAAAAGGTAATCAAGGAAGAAAAGAAGAAATAAGACTAGGGGGTATAGGGACTGATAAAGAGTGTGGAGAGGTAATACTGAAAATGAGGAATGAAAAAAGAATTAAAAAGGGTGAAATGAGAAGGAGAGAAGACAGGATGAAAAAATGAAAATAAGGAAGAACAATGAGTAAGTGATGATAAAATGAATATATTTTAAAATATGAGGAGTGAGGTAGAAATGAATTGGGAAAAGATGGAGGAGGGAGAAAGAAGGAAGTATAAACAGAAGGTAGCGATACAACGTAAGGATGGACAGGAAGGACAAAAAGAAAGGATGGGGAAAATAAAGGAAGGAAACCCAAAAGAAATCTGGAAGTGGGGCGGAGTTTGGGGAAGGGAAGAATGAATGCAAAACAGGAAAATTAAATAAGGAAGTAGAGAAACGACTGGATTAGCAAAGAGTTGGAATGGGGGTTGGAATGAAAGTGACAAGAAAAAGGAAATGAAGTAGGAAAGATAACAGTGAAAATCAGGACTGAAAATCAGATGAGAACATTGGATAAATGAAGACTGTCTGTTTGTGTCTGTGTCAGTGGTTTGAGGAGAAGCAGCAGCATTTTGAGAATCTGGACGTTCAGTTGAGGAAACTTCACACCAGCGTGGAGTCTCTGGTGTGTCACAGGAAAGGTACGCTTAGTGTTTACCAAAACAAATGTGTTTCTTCTCATTGACATTGTGTCTTCTCTTGTTCTCCGTGTGTACCTAATCTTATCCTGAATCTATCAGTAAACAGAGGCTGAAAACTGTATTCAGCCCAACAAAAGTAAACGAGGAAACACCTGAAAGTTTTTAACAAATAAATTAAATATAAAAGTTCTGATAAAATGTCCGTACGCTTCCTCTGTTTGCGAGTAGAGGCCCCGTAAAGTCACGGCCTCTTAAAGTCCTCCTCTCGCTCCTCTCCAGAGCTATCCGTAAACACGGCGCAGTTTGCCAAATCGGCGGCCATGTTGGGGAACAGCGAGGACCACACAGCTCTGTCTCGGGCGCTGTCCCAGCTGGCTGAGGTGGAGGAGAAGATCGATCAGCTGCACCAGGACCAGGCCAACGCTGACTTCTACCTTTTCTCCGAGCTGCTGGGTGACTACGTCCGCCTGCTCACCGCCGTGAAGGTACGACTTACGACTGCTGGAGATTTCCACTACAAGTGAATGAGGGGTTAATCAGGATGTGCTGAAGCTGCCTAAGAACTACTTTTGAGCTACCACCAGCTCGTGTTTTTGCTTTCTGGGTTTTGTCATCAAGACTCATTGTCTGATAAATGGAGGGAAAAAAAGATAGAAAGTGACATTTTTGATATTTTAGCTGCTTTTCTTCAATAGACATTTTTTCATCGTTACAATTAAGAATGTCTTCTTGATGACCTGGCTGCTTACATCGGCTCGCTGCGCCATCTTGTGGTACAAATGGGTTTTAGCCTAATTCACGGACTTGTTGGTCATAGAAGTTGTTTCTTCACATTGTTTTGAGAGCTTTTTAAAAAATTGTTTTATGGTTTTAAGTACAGAAATGAAAATAATTGTGTGTGTGTATTTGCTCAGGGTGTGTTTGATCACCGTATGAAGACGTGGCAGAAGTGGCAGGACAGTCAGATGTTGCTGCAGAAGAAACGGGAAGCTGAAGCGAAACTGCAGTTCACCAACAAGCCAGACAAACTGCAGCAGGCCAAAGACGAGATCAAAGAGGTAAGACGGTCGTTTTGTGAAACATCAGCAGCAATTCTTCCAAAAATACCGCTTACTATGATAGAAACGACAAAATATCCCATTAGAACACATGGAATCATCCGATTTTTAATATTTTGGCTCATTTGGGTTTTTTTTAATGCAGTGATTTTCAGACTTTTTTGCCCACATTAAATGGGAATTCAGAGTTTGACAGCACATCCACACCCACCCCGTGTCATCTGACGTCTTTGTTTTGCCAGACAAAGGCACTTTTTACAGCCCAACAATTTCTTTTTGTGCATTAGTTTCGCAACTCTACTTTACATATTAGAATATATTGTCAGCAAATAATCTGAATGTAGTTATAATCTTAAAAAGTAAGACATTTGATTGGAGGGTTAAAGACGTGCCATCCACCTGTTGCAGACTGTGTGTCACAGTTAGAACAGCTGTTTTGGGGAATTTTGCAATTTATGCAATTCGTGTGGCTTTTTTTTTTCTTTTAAATTAATCCAGTTTGTTTAATTTTTTTTTTACCTTTACCTTACCTCTATCACTTTTTCTGATGCTTAAACACCGTCCAGCTTTTGATTTTGATGCCTTTGGTTTAGACCCAGAACTCACTTGAAGCCAAATTTCAGAGGAAATATTTGGTTTCCAAATTCCTCTTTATCTCACATGGCACCACCTTATCATTAGCTAGCCTCTCCTGAAAGATAATGCACCTGGTCCAGCTTAAGCCTTAAGACTGATAGCTTTTATGATCCTGTTAACTCTGTTTTCTGTAGTTGGTGAGCTGCCTGTACAAGAGCGTCATTTTAACATCCTCGCTGTCAGTCAAGGCCTCTGATGCGTCACTCATAATTCCCACTTTTTTTTTAGTTAAAAAATGAAGCTAAAGACAGACATAATTATAATTATTTTTTTTTTGTATTGCACACTTTTTTTCACTAGAGTCAAATCAACATCTTTATTCCACCTGCACCATGTTTCTGTCTTAATTATTTTCTGAGGTTGGGTTTTTATTCTGAAGCCCTACCGAGTGTGATTAAAAACAAATGGTGTCTTTCAGGAGCGACGCTCCTCTCTCTGTGGTTTTGTTTCTGTTGGGGTGTCCGGTCAGGTCGAATAAATGCACCTTCACGGTTCATTCATGTGAAAACATTTTTTTCCATCCGCAGACTTCACATGAACGACAAACAAGAGCAGGAGAGAACAGAAAAGTACTTTATTAGAGCGTCTGTTGAAGCTGTCACCACACAAATTCATCCTCCGTGCTGTCTGTCAGGATTCAGCTCGCAAACACACACACACACGGTGCGGTCAGGGGGGTCTGTGCATTAGAGCCGAGCAGCTGTCAGATGTGGGGTTTTGGGTGGAGAAAGGGGGGAGTTTTTTGGGTGAGGTGGGGGAGGCTGTCAGAAGCTGCAGACGAGGACAGATCGCAGTAGAGTTACAACCAACATTTATTTGGAGCCGATGAGAGTTTTGCCGCCTGTCAGGAGTCGGGTTTTGGTTCACGCTTTGACAACAGCCAACAGAAAACACACACAAGCTTTTTCTAAAGTCCAGAAAAAGAGTTTTACAGCACGCTGCTGCTGCTGCTTGACCACCGCTGCACGCCATCATATTAAATGTTGATTGCGCTCTGCTGGACTTTAGAAGAATCTGTATTATCCAATCCCAGTGCTTCATTTAAAGAGAACTTCAAATCAGGGATGTCCTTCTCATCTTGTCCTGCAGTTTTTCCCCAAATTCTGCTGATTATTTATTTATTTTTTATAGATTTTTCTTTTCTGTCCTATTTGTGTATATTTCTGTCCCCATGCTTGCAGCATTAGGGATGTGGAAGAAACATTTCTGAAAGATTATATAAGGAAGGAATTTAGCTGTGGAACTTAATGGGACTCTAATTTACTACCATTTAATAAAAACAACAGCAGTAGTGAACTGTCAACACAGTGTTAAAGGAAGTTGTTTTTAAAGTTATACCAGAGCTGCACCTACATATTCCAGATCAAGAAGAATAATCACACATCAGCTTATGGATAAATAGCTTATTGCTGGGTCTTCCTCTGTGTGTTTATATCCACAACTGAATGTTTTTTATTTCCACTTGGCTTCTTTATCCTAACACACAGAATTAACTTGAAACCTGAACGCCATCATCATAAGTTTATGTTTGTCTTTAAACAGCTTTGCCTGAATAAAGAATGCACAGTAAATGTAGCAATAAAAGCGTTTTTGTACACTTAGGGCAACATTAATTGTGTGCTATGATACAGGAGTCTATTTAATGTCAGTGTGACTCAGTAAATGAAAATCAACAATGAAAATTATATGTAATTGGTGTTATTTTGGGCTGTCGGTTTCTCAAGCACAGTCTTTGGTCAACAGTCAGATTCTTAACCCACACTGCCCCCTGTGGGCAACACACTGAAATAACATCATACTCTGTGAATCAGGACTCCGTTCAGACACTGTTGAGTTTTAGCCTAAAATAATCTTTTCTTTTTTTTTTGCACCAACACAGTTTTTTCCACACTCACTTATTATTTTATCACACAAATGATCATTTCTGAGTCATTTTATTCCCTTTTTTTAAAAAAAAAAAAAAAGCTTTTATTCTTTTAATTAATTTCTGTCGTTTTTTTAAAGAGTTGCATGAACAGTTGAATATGTTTATTCTTAACAACATGTGATCATTATTATTTAAAGGGAAACAAAGAAATGACCAGGAAAACCTTTGGGACACACAATTACTATTAATTAAACCCAAATAATTAATTTGTTAATTTCCCAAATTAAGAGGATTTTAACAGGCTTTTCAATTTTTTGATTAAGGGCTTCTTTTCGGTTTAGGAAATGTCACATTGTTTCATAAGAAACAAATCTTCTTCAAGTGTGATGTTTAACACATTACAGCAAAAAAATAATTATATATAGACCTTTTTGGTGATTTCCCTTACATCACTCTGAGATCAGTAGGTTCCGATTTAGAAACCATTTTCAGTGAAAGAAGCTCACTCTTCATGTTTTCCAGCCGTGGTACTAGAGCCTTTTAAGGAACTCACTTGCTCTGCTTGTGTTTGCACTACAGGGACCAGGGGGACTTGGGTCTAAATTAAGTTCTGTAGGATGGTTTTACTCCTTTTAAAAATGCCCCTTTTCAGGCTGTGGTGCTTACTGGTTGTGTTTTTGGTTTGTTTGTTTGAGTAAATACAGTTAGGGAATAAAGTAACCAGACTGCATGAATAGTGGAGATAAAATACTTCCTCTTTGTACTCTCATGTCTGTACTTGTCTGCAGACATCTTCACCAAGTCCATCTAAACAAACCCATCTACATTATTAACTATATGCATTTAATTTAACACTTAATTTTCTTGTAAAACAGAGAAACAGGAAAAAAAACATTTCTTCCTACAACTTAAAATCCTAGACTTCATCTTTATTCCTATGAAAATTATTTATAAATCAAATATATGTATTTTAAACTAATTTAGTTTGCATACAACAATAATTAGGGTGGGGTTTTCAAGAGGTTTTGGGTACCTATTCAGCACAAAAACTTTCTAGATGGAGAGGCTACACGTGTTTCTTATTTTCTGAGACATATGTACTATTACAGTGGTGCATGCTCGAGTTTCAAATGAGGTCAGTATATGTGCAAAATCCCTGCGAGCCAAAAGCTCAGGCTTCAGTCCGCTCTAATCTGTCTTGGCTCTTAATGGTGTCAGTGAGAGCAGATATCCCATATACGGTCAGCTCGGGCGCAAAGAACCCTCACTGCTGTTGTCTGCTGTTCAGACCTTTGGTTTGTTTGGGGCAGTCAATCAAAAATTGGTTACAAGGAAGGGTGTCCTTAAAGGGGAGTCCCCAAAACTTGTTTCAGATAGTTAGGGGGTACACCAGAACACAATGCACCCCCTAAGATGAAGATTATTAAACTATGAGTCATGGAAAGCTTATCTAGAAGAAGCCAAAAATGTCTTCAGGAAATCTTTAAACCTTTTTGTCATCAGTGCTGATGTTTTATGATGATGTAATTTTGGCCTTTACCAAGTATTAAAAGCATTAAAAACAATTAGGATGTTTTCTTGAGCAATCAAAAGCTGTTTTGTAGCATATTTGCAATATTTCACACACTAATTACATTTTTTAAATTACGTGTTAATTAGTGAACTTTTTGCTCCTCCTTCCAGTCTTTATGCTAAGCTAGGCTAACATCACTCCATAGTGAACACACAGATTTATGTTTAACAGCCATCTGAATATTACCTCACATTTTTCAATGAGCATTTCATATTAGATGAAATCTAAGCAAGACATATGAAAATACAATAACTTAATCAAAGTGTCGATTTAAATGGGCAGCTATTTAACTAGACATGCAGATAAAGTATGTAAAGGCAGTCTCAGCATTTCCATTTAGTGTTGGAGGGAGGATTTTCTTTCCTTTCAGCGCCTGCATTTCTCCTCAGTGTTTTTGCTCATGTCCCTGGATCTTCCTCTATGATTTTGGAAGCTCTGAGCATTTTTTTCCTGCCTCTTAACTTTTGTTGCATTTTCCCTGCCATGCCTTCCTGCAACCAGGAGATTGAGGAGGTAGGACCTGCCCTGTCTGTCTGTCCATCTATCTCTGTGTTCACCTGCCCGACCGCCTGCTTCACACCTTTGAGTTGCTTCTTTTGCTGTTTAGTTCTCGTATTCATTTGTGGCATATTATCACCATGTCACCTTTTTTTTGTTTTGTTTTTTCTGTTTTGCTGTTATGGCCTGTCACATGAATCAGACCGTCAATCTGGAGAGTTTTCTTTCAACCATCAATTCTTGAATCCGTTTAAATTTTCTCCCTCTGAGACCAAATGTTCACTCAAAACTTTCAGTGAATGGACAAACTCGTTCATGTGACGTCTTAACTCGAGTAGTCCAGTGATTCCCAACCAGACACGTTTGTACCCCAGATCAGGTTAGCTTTAGTGATTTGAGCAATCTGCAGCTATTGAGACTAATAATGCATGAAAACCTCAGGTAGTGGATTAAATCTTAAATGTTAATGTTAAGTAAAAATTTTAGCTAAATGAAATAAAAAGCCAAAAGTAACTTATAAAATGTTCAAATAAACAATGCTAGCTAAAAGTAATTGAAGTAAATGGTTGAGTAACCAAATACTGGATTATTGATTATTTGTAATACATAAATGGTATTTGCTATTAAATTTCTTTATTTAACCTGCAATAACAAAGACATTTCCCGACTCTGGGATAAAGTATTTCTTACCTTATTTATATAAAAGCAAGCAATAATTCAGACTTAAAGAGTGTATGTTAAGTTGTCTTAAAAATATCATAGAAATATGGCTTTTATATAATCATTGGTTTAGTATTCAGTTTAAATCAAATTGAATGAGCATATTTGCAACTTTATCTAAGGGATACATCCGGCAGGAAGGTTGGGAATCGCTGATCTAATCAGTCTTTATTTGCATAGCTTACAGCACATATATATCATAGTTTTTCTTACTGGTTTTTTTTATACATGATCACATAATAATTTAGTAAAGATTCATTATTTTTTTTATCCTTTTAAAAAACCTACTGAACTACAACTGTCTGTTAATTAAATATCAGTAACCTCAATAAATAACCATGTAAAGTATAAAAGTCTGAGTCGGTTCTTAACAGGGAAATGTGATTAGGTCTAAGCTCTTTAGTATTTTATTTGTTTTTATAAAGTCTTCTTAATGAGTAGTGAATCAAATATCAGGATGAAAAAAAAGTGACTCTTTTTTTTGAGTCTCTGACCTGGCTCACAGTCAAAGCAGTTCATTTTAACATTTTTTTCTTCTTAATTTTTTTTTATTCACTTTAACTAAACTCACCTTTTACCTTTTGCTGGTATCTGACTCACAAAAACAACAAACATGAACACAAACAAGTTTGTATACAACAATTTAGTTTATGCACGACTAAATTGTATTTCCCGTTACATTTAGAGGCAGAAATGTTGGCATGAAAAATATCTAGTGGGTGAACCTGTTTATGATATAATCAGTATTCAGGTATTTGCGGTTTGCTAAATATACTCACAATATTTCCTGTGACTGATCCCATTCGAAATCAAGTCCCAGTTGGATTTCCTTCAGATACATTGTTTCTGTTCCAGCTTTTCCAGCAGGAGTTCTAGTAGGCAAAGTGGGCTTTTTCAAATTTCATGCTTAAGATACATCCAAGTTACAGGTGCACATAACATCGGTAATTATTGATTGTATTGTGGCAACCAGAGGAATCTTCACAGAAAAGCACCACACAAAGATTGAGCGTGCAATTCAACCCCCACACTGGTAGGGGGGAGCTCTTTATTAAAACACACCTTTGCACTACACTGTGCTTCAAGGGTCAATAACAACATAGCCAAGCTCACTTATGGTACTGCATTCTTTCCATAAATAATAATTGTCGGTGTCTCTGAACCGCAGTACAATACAACAATGAAAGGAACAGTTCAAAATAACGTGATGTAACCATAACAATAAAACAAGAACATTTAACATTAGCACATGTCCCAAGGCATGATGGGAGAGAACCAGTTACTTCCCCCAACACGCCACAGTATTGTCATTTTTTCCTTGTTTAAACTGGCATGTGAAATCAGTCATCTAGAACAATTCCAGTTTAAAGCCGCAGGTTTGCAGAAAGACATTAAAAACGTAATAATATCCAGCAATGTTCCTAAAATATGACAATGAAATTTAGAATTACAGAAATATTCTAAATGTAGTTTCCTCTTTTTCCCTTTTTTTGTGTATGTTTGTTTCAGCTGGAAGGGAAGGTCCAGCAGGGCGAGAGAGACTTTGAGCAGATCTCCAAAACCATCCGCAAAGAAGTCAGCAGGTTTGAGGTGGGTTGATGTGAATATGAATCAATGAACTGTTAAATGACACAATGAGGTGGAAAAATGAATGAACTTTTTTGTATTTAATACAAATGTATGTCATTTTCTAACAGAAAGAGAGAGTGAAGGACTTTAAAACAATCATTATCAAATACCTGGAGTCCCTGGTTCAGACACAACAGCAGGTAAGCAAAACTATTAGTGACAATTTTCATTATAACTAAAATACTTTCTAAACAGTCTTTAAATATAAGCTTTAAATTAAAAAACAAAATTTTGTGTTAAACATTGTAAATTTCAAGTATTGATATGAAAATTAAAAAGGATTAATTTTCATTTGAGCAAGATACACATTTTTTTGTGAAAACTGTCTGAAAATCGCACATTTTCTTTTCTTTTTAAATGATCACATATTTAGAATATAGCGTAAAATAAAGTGCGCATCTGAGTACTGGGGACTGATGTCAGGCTATGCAAATTCTGTGCTTTTTTTAGTTGGCAAAAAAGAAAAGATTAAAAACATGGATTGTAATTTAAAATACAAAATTAAATTAAATTAAAAATATTTAGCACTTGTCTCATTTTAAATGTTAATCTGGAAACAGTTATGCAGTTTCAAGTAAAGAAATTACAACCCATAAAACAACAGCAAGAAAACTGGCACCTACAGGCTTCCATACATTGTGGATTAAAATGAACAATACAAGTTTTCCATAAAAATGAAACTAAATGCATGTTTGGCTCCTTGATAACTGAATAATTATTAACTTTTTTCCTCTTTCAGATGATAAAATACTGGGAGGCTTTCTTACCTGAAGCCAAGGCAATCTCATAGAGTCCAATCTACACACAGACTGTCCTGACTGGCTCTGGTCAAACTGCTCTACCCATAATGCACATGTCCTTCTGGGTCCTTCCTGCTCCTTCGTATTAAGCTCAGAGTAAAGAAGAGAAGCGAGGCAGCAAATCAGCTGAAATCTGATAAAGTTCACGATGTGTAACTCCTGCTTCTTTTTTTTCTCCGACGCTGTGCTGCGTTCATGTCATAACTGGCGCTTCAGAACATTTAGAGTAATACCTTAGGAATGCTGATACACCAAAACCGATTTCTGAGTTCCCTTATTAATTTGTATAAAATCTAAAATCTGCAGGGAGCGATTCTTTGGGTTGGAAAGTCAGATTTTCGTATGAATGTGAACGCAGCACAGGTTATGGCCCTGGTGATTTTTATTTTTTTATTTTTTTTAAACATTCTGGTTGATTTTGTTTCTTTCCTCATTGTACACGAGGAGAAAGGAGATTGAAGAAAGCTATTTAAGGGCTTTTTACACTACAAAGATCAGTATCCAAACTTTTAACTAACGAAAGTTTTCTTTTTTCTCCATAAGCTTAGCATTTGAAAGCATGTTTCCACCTTAAAAATGTGGAATGTAATTCATATATCTTTGAGTTTTGAACTGACAAAACAAGATATTCCCTTGGCCTTTATTTAGGCCAAGGGAATATCTTGTTTTGAGTAAAAAATAAATTGGTAATAAAAAAAAAAGGACTTAATAAGAACAGTTTATTTGAAGAAAGCGATTCCCTCCTCTCAACCGAAATATTGTGTCTTTTGTTAAATGAAGGTGTTTACATTTCATTTCTTTTATGGTTTTCATAGCAAGAATTAACTGCTATACAGTTTTTCCCAATATGAACTATCCACAAATGCTGTCAATACAGGATGTTAGCATTTAAGAAAAACTTTCTTTTATTATTCTTTTATTATCAGAATCTCCAACTGTAATCTGCCATTCCCAGAGTCTTGTGGTGATTTTAGTTGGGGAAAAATGAACAGGACCCCTATGCCAGCTTACCTTATCACCAGATAAATTTCATCCAGTATAAGTCACCAGTTTATTTTACTGAAGGAAGTTTTTACCTAATTTTTTAAACACTTCAAACCACTAAGTATGAATATCTGCGCCTTTATTTTGGAGTTTGGAACATGAGCTGTTAAACCGATCCAGAGTATGCTATCAAGGACGACCGACTTCATCGTTTTTGTGTGTTGTGTCTTGTTACCGCCTGTCACCTGTTCTTTCACTTCCTCTCATTCCTTTCAGAACAAGAGCCCGTGTTTTTGTTGCTGTATGATCGTAAGTGAAGGCAACATTTTTCTGTTTCTGTCCTCTCTGCGCCAACAAGTGCAGAGAAGGAAGACTCTCGCATTCTGGTTTGGTTCGTTGGTGTTCTCGAGAAATTATGGACGGAAGTTTCTGGAAAAAAACCTTTAGACAGTTTTTTGGGCAGTTAGTTTGAAACCCTTTTGAATATGAATAGAGACTGATAAACAACTATTCAGTGGACACTGTGACATAATAAAATACATTCTTCTTTAATATTTTTCACCTTTTCTTGACAAATTTACCAAATTTCTTGGCCGTATATGAGTCAAAATTTTGGATTATCTTAAAATTTCAACTTACTAAGTCAAACTTCTGAGAAAATTTAATTTAACTTGTTTTCTTTTGCTTTCCCAAATTCTAATGTGAATCTACAAGAACTGAAATCTTAAATGAAACATTAGTAACCATAAAAAATGTGAATGCTGATTTTATTACAACTTGAAATCATTATACGAATAAATGATAATGCAAGACTGCCTCTCTGTGGCAGATTTTCTCTATCTCTCTGAAATCATGCTTAATATGTGGTTAAATAGTACCTTATGAAGCTTAAGTGTGAACTGGGCCTTGATGGTTTTCTTCCTGCTGCTCAAGTTCAGCCGAGAGCAGAGACTTTAAGGTTTTGAGTTTTAAATTTAACAAGAACTGATTAAATCAATCAGAAACTTCTTGTTAGTATCTCTGAGTTTTGGAAGCTTGTGGTGCTCCAAGCTCTTCATTACAGATGAAGGATTTCCTTTAAGGAATGATAGTAAATCTGAAGTTCGGAGCGTCTGAGTAGTTTCAGGCCTGGTGGAGGTGAGACTTTGTCAGTTGACTGAGTAGGTGTCCGTCCAGAGATCAGCCTCAGACTGTGACATTTATCTTTTACTCTTTGTTAATTAAGTTGACAACTCCAACTTAAAAATCCTGCAGAATATGATCTCGATTTTATTTTTTGTTGAATTCAAAGGAAAATTTGCTATCCAACATCTCAAATCTGTCATAAAATCTACAAATCAGATATTTTAGCTTACTTGATTCAAGCAGAAAGTAAAACTGGACTTACTTTTGATTTGTACTTTTCTTCTTTTGGTGCTCAGCCCACATTACTCCTCAGACTTAAGTTCTACGAAACTATGTTGATTGTTGTGTTTTTGTTCATGTTTTATTCCTCATTTTTTGCCACCAAATGATGTGCAATGGTTGAGAAATTGTAGTTGATTTTTAGTTTTTGTTTTCTTTTTTTTTTTCACTGATGATGAAATGCTTTATCTGCTGAGATTTTTTTAAGCCATTTTGGTTTTGATGTGACATTCCTGAAGTGTGACAGAGCAGATGTTTGAGTACAATAAAGGAATGTATCTCATCCATGGTTGGACTGTGTTTGAATTATTTACCAATATCAGTATTTATCAGATTGGTTGAGCATCAGTTTATTTTCATTTTTAAAGTAAATCTAGGCTTTAACTTAGTGTAAGGCTTGTAAAAGCTTGCTGCTGTAATTATATAACAAACATTATGTATTGGTCAAACTATGAACTAAGGTTAATTGATTTAGTAAGACTATTATACATAATTAAATTATGTTAAGAGGATCATTAGTATGAGTTTTTTAGTGTTTCACATGCTTTTTGCTAAAGACTTTAGTTGACTATATTTAAATGAAGCTCAAAGAAGTCAGTCAAACCAAATATGTACTCAGGTTTTACAGTTAGGTCAGTTTTTGCAGCATACTCTATACATTTATTTGAAATGAGCTGCAGTTAGTGTGCATTAAATACAAGAAAAAATAAGTCTCATATTTTGCTAATCTAAATCAAAGTCAGTTGAATATCCTGTAATGCCTAACATACCTAGACCACACTGTGTGTTTTATTAAAGAACAACATCTAAGTTTCCAGATATATTTATTTGGAAATATTCATCAAATGTCTGCTAAATTTAATTAATTAAATATTTATTGCAACATAACATATAGTTTATTGAGTGAAAGAACTTAAAAGCCAGTGTTCAAATCCTATAATACTGTTATAACTGGGTTAAAGAATATCCTTACCTCTTTTTACTCATCAACACTGCAGTAGCAAAAGGTGATTCCAGTGAATTCGGATCCTGTCCTTGCCTACACTCAGTCAGTCCTCAGCTGTCCTCCGCCACATGTGTTTCTCTCCTCCGCCTCTTTTTTTCATCCAAACAGTTGTTTTCTCAGAAGCTCAAAGTAATAATCAGGGTGCCGAGACTGAAAACGATTCGCACAGCCTGTCAGGAGGCTTCACGCCAGCTCTGCTTATACAGAACAGACGGAGCACAGAGGGAGAGTGATATCAGAAAGTGGGCTGTGCGGTACTTTGCATCGTGGCTGTGACAGGATTGACTAGCTGTCATATTCAGCTTTCAGGTTTCAGCAGAGAGCAAACAAATTCACACTTGACTATATTAAGAGACACCACAGCAAATATTTACACCCACTCTGTCTGTGTGAGTGTAAATGGTGTTTTCATTCATTTCAGCATTTGTTTTAATTCCCAGTATCACCAACTTTGACATAAGTTTATCTTTTAAAAAGAGTTACCAGCTGTGATAACATGGTTATGATTGTGTTTGTGTGTGTCTTGTCTGGTGTGCGCGTGTGTGTGAGTGATAGCAAAAGATGCCTACTGCAGTATGAACTGCCTCATTGTTGGAGCCACAAGTGATTAAATTTGAACGGGACGGTGAAGTAAAGCCCGTGCATCTTGCTTAGTTACAGTTAAAAGCACTATTTAGACCAAAGGACCGGGTCATCTATACATTACTCCTGAAGAAGCTGCTCAGCCATGGAAACCCATGCCATGAAGCTCCTGATGCACAGTCTTTGTACTGATGTTAATGCCGAAGGAGGTTTGAAACTGTGCACTTAACAGAGCCAGCCGAGCATCTGTGACACTACGAACCTCAGCACTAACTTTGCCTGGTCTGCCTCTGTGTGGCTGCCAAACACTTCCACTTCTCACTGATAACGCATTTGATCTGGGATATCTAGACATGAAGAAATTTCATGAACTGACTTGTTCCAACTGTAGCATCCCATGGTCAAGTTTAGTGAACTCTTTAAAATGACCCATTGTTTTACAAATGTTTATAAAAGCAGAGTGTGTGGCTATGTGCCCGATTTTATACACTTATGAAAGGAATTTTTTAAGATCAATAGAGAGAGATGAGATACTTCAGATTAAATTATAAATTATGAGACATGTAACATTTTTTATACTAATCAGAGTAAAATCTTACCATGAAAAATTAAACAAAGACATCTTCCGTGGATTGTCTAAAGCTGATCCCAGAGTAAAATATCTGTTTACATACACATGGCATGTAATTTGGAACTTTTAATGATTTCTTTGAACAGTTTTTTCCCCAAGATTGGAATGATTATAGAACATGTATCTTTAGTGTATGTCTGAATTTATTTTAGATGTTCTCTAATCCACACATGGTCAAAAGTTCATCCATTCCAAACCCGTTTTGATTTGTGTTTGGTATCATTGTCCTTTTGGTTAATTTTAGGTAAAGTTGAAAAATTTGGAGGTGCTCCTCCTCCATTATTTCATCTGCTTTGTATCAGTACCACTAGCAGCAAAACATCTCCAGAGCATGATGCTACCACCACCAAGTTTCAAAGCCTCAATATTGTGAATCTGGTGAGTGTTGTCAAACAAATCCTTTTTATGACAATAAGAAACTACCTTGTAGTTTATAATGATCACTGATAAGATGTAAATTGCTCTTGGCTTTGTCAAGTTGAAAGACTTTGTAGAAGCTTAAGCAAAAATCCAAAGATTTAAATTAATGGATGTATATATTTGAGCCTGTATGCATTAGGAAAAATTGTAAACTAATTCAAACCTGAAACGGTTGATTCTGTTCATCTGGATTCAACATTTTCAGTAGGAAAAACATTTCTCCCACTGAAGTCAGCCAAGTCAAAGTAAACTTTATTGTCATCTCTGCTGTATACAGGATATATAGAGATGAGACAACGAGGCTTCAGTTCCATTCAGTGCAAAAGAACAATAAAAATAATAAAAATACACATTAAGACTACGGTAAGGGGAGTAAATATACATTTTGAGGTAAAAGGGGTTAAAAACAGTTTAAATGTTACAATTTACAATTGAGATTTAACATGAAAACGCTAGATCAGATGAACAGAATCAACCCTTTGGGATTTACTCATCTGGATGATTGAGCATCCATCAAGACAAACCAGTTCAAACTTATGCAACCAATTCTTGCTTTTGTTTTTATGTTTTTAAAGTTATTAAAGATCTATTCTGTATAATCATTTGACCAAAACTGTATTTGAATTAATAATGCACCAAAAGGCACCAACAAACACAGTAAAACATTCCTGATTAATGAGTTGAGTTAGTGGAGATGAAACCCAGGAGAGACCTAACTATAATCACCTGTGTCAGCATTCAGTGGTCTCCTCATGTAGCCACACCCTTAATAATGCAAATCTGTAAGTTTTTATGATAATTGTAATGGATAGATTAGTGTGATGGAAACTTGGGCACTTTAACATGGGAATCTACTGGGATCGACATGATTTTGGAGGCAGTGTGTTGTGGGCCTTCAGTGACAACAGTTTTTGACACATACACGGTTGTTTTGTGGTTGTCACTCAGCTGTGTCACGTCAGCAAGTTTAGCTGCAGTAAAACCACTGAAACCACTACTGTGTGATTTCCCTCAGAGCTCTTCTCTCAGGTTGAGAATAATGCAGGTAAACCTGCATGCTTAACCTTCCCACTATCAATTTGCCTGAAGAGTAATGGTTCATCCAGTTTTCCAGCTTCACCTCCACCTCTAGAAATTTCACCCTGACTCCAGAATAATGCGTCTGCATCTGTTTTCCTTGCTCACGCTAACCTCTCGCTCTCACATGACTCTAGAATAATGTAGATGTATTTATTCTCACACTCTCTGCTTCGACCCCCGTCGCTATCAATCTGGCCTTAGAATAATGTAGGCACATCTGTTGTGCTCACCCTCCTAACCCCTCAATTTCCCCACCACTTCAGGATAATGTAGGTGCATCTATTATCTCCACTCACACTAGCACTGCCGTCCGCGACCCGTTTTCAGAATAATGTAACTGCATTTACAAAGAACGGGCCTCCCCTCCTAACCTCGCATGTTATCTAACAGAGTTAGGAAATAAATAAAAGGCCGTGCATGTAAACCTAGAAGCGCAGCTTCAAAACCGTGCAGGGGAATTTATTTTTTCAGCTAATCAGCTGCACTAAATCGTCACACCATCGCAGGTTTCCATATTCTCTCCTGTGCCAACTTCAACTTCCTCCCCCTTTTTTTCCCCCCTCCAGAGACACCAACACAGACGAGGTGCAAGGAGGGAAGAGAATGGAACAAAAAGCACTCAGAAGCAGATAACAGTGTTGTTGCGGTCTCACCCCCGCCTTTTATTTATCATATCTCCAAATGGCGGTGTAGCTGTTGTACTGTGGTCAGGATACAGTGACCTTAGTTGATCAAATACCCCCCTCAGCAGCCTGATAAGAAGGCTAATATAACAGCGAGCGAGTGGGGAAGGCTGTACTGTAATTATTTCTGCGCTGTCAGAGGGGGAACGGACCGAGGTCCTCGTGCCGATTCAAATCTGAGGGGAAACTAAAAAAGAAGCAGAGGAGGTGGTGGAAGTAAGGAAGGGCCACAACAACAACACCAGCGAGACAAATATCAGCCCGGCGCCACGACACGCTTGAAATTGGACCAGTTTGTCATGCACAGAACTGCCACACACACACGCACACACACACGCACGCACACACACACACACACCTACACACACACACACATCTGTGAGGCCATATAGGACTTAATTCAAACTTTGCTGGTAACACAGGAAACACTCACAGTTAGATGTGTGAGAAATGTAGAATTTCAGTCCTCACTTGGATGCTGAACTACGCACAAACATAGCCTACCTTAAACAAACTCTTTGACCCACATGGGTCCAGACCCACATGGCGGTAGGAACCTGTGTTTCAGTAAAAAATATAGTTTCAGTAAAAAAAATAATAAAAATGGCAATTAAGCAGTTGTTGTATTTGTATATATGGGCTTCATATATCCATGGATATACACAACATGGCAAGTTTATATTTGTCAACTAAATATTAGTTACTCTTCTACTTTTCAGATATTCCTTAAGAATATGTTCAATCGACTACAATCTATTATGTTGAAATGATAGAAAGTAGTTATGTTTTCTGTTGAAGTGTCACCCTATGTGAGGTACAACACTTAAGTCGTACTTCACAATAGTCTCCCGAGGTTACTTTGGAGTCATCCAGCTGGTCTCGCAACTCGGAGGCAGCACATTTTCAAAGAAAGCACTAAAGACACCGAATGGGCCGAGTCCCGCTTTTCTGTATTCCTTTGAGACAAATTACTAATTTCTTCCTAAGATCTCTTAAAATCACAAAAATTAAAGTTACATTTTTGGTATAAATCTTCCATAAGGACTTGTGGCGTTGCAATTAAGGTCCAGCAGTTTGTTTTTCAGTGAGAAACTCTGTAAAATGTGCCAGCTAAACAAGGTTCCAGTTTATCAAGAGGTGGAAATGAGGAAGTAGAAGTGCAGGAGGACAAAGACATGATGAAAGTACAAATGTTGAATGCTCACAGGTTGAAAGAGCTATTTGTGATTTTTAAATTGAAACTAACTTATAGGTAGAGAAGGCTGTGCGGTGGCTGGTCTCTGGCCACATAAAACTCCCATCTTGGCCACTGTATTCAAAATGTCAAGAGGAACATGATGGCTTCCAGAAACTGGAACCTGCCTTGATGTATTTTTATTGGATTAAATTTAAGTTTATGTGAATGCATATGTGAATGTTTAAAATGGAGCTTTATTATATGGCAAAAAAGACATTTTGGACTTTGAAAAATCACCAACTATCAAACTCTGAACTCACCTGTGTAAATTCTAGTTAAATCTTTTATTATGAGCTTGATGTCCATATGTCTGTTACTTGTCCCCACAAATCAGCTTCACTGAACTGGACCTCTCAAATATGGCTGTGGTGTTGTAGACTTTTATCAAAGAATAATAATAATTCAAAGAATTAAGGTTGTGCTCCAGTTTTGCGTGACTGAGCCTCTTACTTGACACTCATTAGGATTACGTCATTATGTCTGTCTCTCTCTGAGACATGCAGTCTCTGTATTCACACAGTCTTTGTGCGAATGTCGATCAGCTGATGGTAAGTGCTTCAAGACTTTGAGAACATTTCATCTGTCATATATCATTTTACTTGAGACATAAAACCTGATCAGAACCAATCACAATCAGACATTTTAATAAAAATCATGCAATTAGTTTTTTTTTAAGCTCCAGGGTGAATTATGAGCAAATTTATCAACCTAAAACTTAGCCAAGTTTATTTGACCTTGAAAACAACAAGCCCAAAGCCCCTTTGTAGAGACTGCAGCATATAATTGTTAACAAACCAAAAAAAAAAAAAGTGTCAATTGTGGCCTTTATTGTGAAGCTGGGAGGATGTATGGGCTATCGTCGCCCTGTGATAGATGACACGATACCCAGCTTTCCTGATTTCGCAAATTTCTATGAAATGTGTCCTGAGTTCATGAAGGCGAGCAGATAAGAGACTGGAAGAGGTTCGCCGGCCAATAGGATTCATCCATTTCTGCCTCTTATCTGCTGATAGTGGAGGACCCTCTCTCCCCTCCTTTGCACTCCTTCCCTCCTCTCCTTTCCTTTGCTTCTTCATCACTTTGCTTTTCCGTTAGTCTCCTCTTTGCTTCTTTCTTTGCTCTTCTTTCATCTTCCTCTTCTTGTCTTTTCTCTTCATTTCCTCTGTCTTGTCACAGATCTGTTCTTGTTCTCATCCTCCATTTTCTTTTCTTGTTCTTCTTTGTCTTACTTCACACTTATATTCCACCTTAAATAAAGGTGACAGCAGCTGCACAAACTTTAAGAGCTATTTGTGATTTTTAAATTAAAACCAACAACTCCACTGGGCAGAGTTTAAACTTTGATCCTAAAATTTTCATTATAGAACGAAATGTGTTTGAGACGGCAACTGTGTGTTTTCTTCACATAACCAGAAAAACTTCACTACAAACAGGAATACAGAGTTTGTGTCGAACAGCCGCAGCAGTGGTGGCTAACTGCTGCATTTCTTCAGTGTATTTGGCAGAGCTCACCCCTGATTCACTCTTTGTGTTTTACTGAAAAACAGGTTCCAACTGTTTGTCTCTAAAAACCTCAGAGACTCAGAGCTTCCGGTAAAACTGCCAGCTCTGCCGTTCAGCAGGCTGAGACACTAGATCTTCTTTAAGACACTTCAACTCTTTTTTTCTGTCGTTCTGTTTTTTTTTTACGGTCCCTTAAAACAACATTGATTGTTTCCCGCAATGACTTTCTGTCGCTGTGGTAATGATTATGCAGATGTGGCACAACCTTTCCGTTTGACGGGCGGTTCCCACGGGGAGAGGCGGTGACACCACAGTTGTTGCCACGCCGACAGGCACCCGACACGATCCCTCCCCATGTCTGCCCCACCCGGCCCTCCTCCTTCTGCTTAGTTTGGCCTTCTGGAAGCTGAAGAAGGCGATGGAGGACAGGGATGCTTTGCTTGCATGAAATCTGGAGCTGCTCACATAAAACTGTGAAACATGTTCCCTCAAATGCTCTGTAACACCGTAATGTCGATCAAAATAACAACAACAACTAATATTCTAATATTGTATCTAGTCAGGTATAATTGTCTTATTTTGTATTTTTGTAGTTAACAATTTAAATCATAAACCTTAAAATCATGTCAAGGCTGGGGGGAATGAAACATTTGCCCATGAGCATGGCATACAACACTGTTTAGGCAAATGCTTAATGCACTCCAATGTGTGTGTGATGATAGAAGATCAAATGTCATCATATCAGTTAAACGTAAAATCCCCTGGGTTTAAATCAGGTAAATCAATTAAAACAATCAGTCTAATTTTAACAAAAGGACTCAATTGCCCCGTATTACAGAATCTATTTTATACTCATTGTTACGTGTTTTGGCATCAGGTAGTTTTTTGAAAATAATTGTCTGTGTGAAAATATTTTTCAGCAACTTTTATTTCACTACATTTTTAAATTCTACTACAAAATTATCCACAATAATTTCTATAAAAGAATTTAAAGAATATCTGAATGTATTCAGTGTTTTTACTCGTTTACATAATTTGTAAATTATGTCCATATGTAATGGTAGCAATCCTCAAAGTTTAAATGTCAATTTCACTGTATTTCTCATGATTGGATATTTTTAGTATATTCTTGGCTTTTATATTCAAATTTTTGTAAATTATTTATTGCTGTTATACTAGCAGTAAGGATAGCTAGTCTTCAAACATCAGTGTTAAATATATATGTGATTTTGTATTCTGTTTTATAAAAAGAAAAACATCCTAGAAATATCAGATTCTGAAATTTAAGTAGGAAAATTTTGAATTTTGAGATGTAATTTTACAAGTCGTGAACAGAGTGTGTCAAACTAAGTGATATTTAATGGGAAAAATTTTTAAAAGTGAGTTACTCTGTTATTACATGTGTCTGTTTGGCAGAGTTACAGCAGATGGAACCACAAAGGCAATGTGTCTCCAGCTGGACTCAAACTGGCAGCCCTTTTCTTGCCAAGTGAATATGTTAACCACTACACTATGGTGACGTTTTAAATGGGTTGTGTTTTTAAATAGAAATGATGAATCTCTTCATAGACTTTTTTCCTTGAAGTGTTGCTTTTAAACATGTGTGACATGTCATAAAAAGACATCTGCTAAATAAAACATTTTGACATAGTAGATGTAATTGGACTGTGGCAGTGTAAAACCTCCTCTTATGTCTCCTCGCTGCTGTTCTCTCCTCCAATGACAACCCCGCACTGATTTATTCTCTCTGATGATTGGCCGTCTGCCGTCACCTTGACAGCAAGCCTTCTTCATTATAACTCCACTTTTCCTCTCCTCTTCTTCAAATCATTTTTCCTTTCATATTAAGTTTTTTTTCCCCCTCCCTGCGCTCTGCCACTGGATTTTATTTGACAGGAAATATTCCAGGCGATGCGGTGCGGTTGTAGATCTCTGGCCGTGGCAGAACGTATCGATCGGGCTGATTTGCATACATAAATCTATTGGCTATCTGACACTTGCCAATATTCTGGGCAGCGGGGAGCAGTGGTGCTGAGTCGGCCAGGTCACATTATCATTGGTGATGGAGCTTTGATGAAGTGTGACAGCGCTGCACAGCTGCTGACTGACTGGCTGAGAGACTGCACTGTAAAAAAATTCTTGTTAGTTTTAACAGCAGCTTGGTGCGTTTTAACAATGTGTCTGTTGGACTATATCTACATAGTTTTCTTCAACACCTTGAACAAAAATTAGTGTGCAATCCCCCAAGCACTGCCAGTTTATTTTAGTTAAGTTAACAAAAATAAAAACTGATTTAGTTAACTGAAATAAATAGGAGAACTAGAAAATGACTCAGGAAAACTAGTTGTAACTAGACTAAACAGGCAAATTAAAACTCAAAACAACATGAAAATCAAACTAATTAGAAAATTGTGACTTTGTAAACAGTAAAAAGTTCTGTAGTTTAGGAGTTAGCATCATAATTTTTGGATTTAGACTGACATTTTAAAGCATTTCGAAAATTTGAGTATCATAATTTACATAAGACTTGACATTAGCATCAGACATCATAAACTCTTCAGAAAATCTGCATAAAAATCAAGGGTGACCTAAGGCTCTCTTTTCCTATGCCCAGGTAATTAATTAAGGTTATCATAATTAAGAGAGCTTCATTTCAAATCCATTTATATAGTGCCACTTATTAACAATAGTCACCTCAAGGTACTTTAACTTGTAAGGTAAAGACCCTACAGTATTAAATCAAACACCTGGCGAAAGTGGGAAGGAAAAACTCAATTTTGAAAAAATAAAACTCAGAACCAAGCTCAGGGAGGTGACAAGGTAGGGGTAAGGGGAAATATAAGAGAGTAGAGAGAGTCAGGACTTGTCATGTAATGAATGAAGGTGGAGGCTGGATTGAAATGGGGTCTTTGCCTTCTATGCAGTCCGACTTCTTTTTGCAACTATAGTAGCAGTCCCCTGCTGGCCATTAGAAGGAGTGCATCTTTAAGGTTTCTTTCCATTGGCAGAACATTTTAGACCTAACAGCCAATGCCATCTTTTTCTTACAGTGTAAAGGGAATGTTCGCTCTTACAGCTTTACACAGTGGGGTTTTGAGTGGGATGAGCAGCGGGAATGACACTTTCTCAATATTCAAAATGTAAAAAACAAGTTTTAAGTTTGTTTCTCACCTATAGTGGTCTAACATAACAAACATTTGTTAGATCAGGGTTGGTTAAAAAATACATTGCACAATTGTCTTTTTTATTTTTTTTTGCACTGTTCAGTACAAAAGGAATCCATTGCTGGCTGCAGTTGCTTGCAACCAATGACACTAACTGGGTAATTGTCAACTTTCGACTTGGACCTTTAAACAAATAAATATAAATAATTATTTTAATTTGTAAATATCCAACTGTCCGTTTGAATAACTTCCTGTCTGGACTTATTTTCATCACAGAAAATAATATTTTTTTTGTTCTGGCTCTTAACTACCCTCTTTTTAAATCAGTGATCAATAAAATTTGGGAAACCTTTTATATTTTTAACAGGCAGAAGCTGTTGTGGTGCAGTATCGGGCAGGGAGCCCAGGAGCACCATTGTGACTCAGACAAATTGGACTGGATACACAAGAAAAAACACAAATCTCTTACTTACACTGCTGCAAAGCGTATTAAGTGTAAGCACATCAGTCTGCTCATATATGGAAAGCAGAAATAGATGAGAAAGCTGGGACTTTGTTGTCATCCAGGAATGTCTTGGGCTGCTGATTATTATCAGACAATAATCTGCATTTTCAAAAAGATTATGTTCAGAAAAGAACTGAAAAGACTGGCATACTTGACCAAATGAATGTGGTCAGCCCTGCAAGCCCCATCCATGCAAGCGACGCTGTGGGGGTAAAATTATCTTCTTAAAACTTGTTGAAACCTGGTTCATTTAGAGGAGATTGAGGCTTTGAGATTCATCACGAAACACAGCAATCACATCAAAACTTTAATCATCTGGAAAGTGAATAAACATATGAATAAAATATCATAATTTCAAAATTTTGACTTTTTTTGTGTGCAATATGTGAGGCGGTTTATACGTTTAGGCATAATTTTCTTTATATTAGTGTCTGTGTATCTTTCTTTCTTTTCGTAAGCATTTTTACATCACAGTGTGTGAGCGTGTTTGTGTGTGTGTGAGAGAGAGAGCGAGAACTGGTGTAGCATCTAGTTTCTTTGTTTCTATCGAAGGAAAAGGTCAAAGCAGCAGAGAGAATTAATTGAAGAGTGAGAGAGCACAGCTGGCTCTGTCAGTCCAGCCATTCCTGTGTGTGTGTGTGTGTCTGTGTGTGTGCGTGTGTGTGTACAGGTTTTATATGCTGTTCTGCATGTTTTGTGCGTTTGTGTTCAGTTATTTTTTTAATTTGGGTCATGAGAGCTACATCCAATTATTACATTTCAGAATAAATTAACTTTACTTCACCTACCTATACTGCACCTGCCTATAAATGCACATACTCACTTCACACTGAAGCTCTCTTTCATCTGAAGGTACCACTCCTGGGAAACACTCTCACCATATTTTTTAGTTTTGTACCAATCTTGTGTGACCCTACATAATATCTTTTATTTTTAATCATAAAAATGCTATAAAATATAAATAGTATGAATGCTGTATACATATGTATGTCTACTTAAAAATGCCATTACTAACAAAGCATATATTTAATCCCAGGAAGCAGCGCTGCACAAAACCTCCTGTGTAAGTTAACAGATTTATCAGCATTGGGGCTCTATCGTTAAGACACGCTGGGATCGGACTATCATCATAGTTTTATATACCATTAAATGTGTTTCCCACATGCTTTCTCGTGGTGTGTAGGACAGTTTTATCAGTATTCTTTTATCTGCAACCCAGGTGGTATTAAACAGTCCGAGAAGAAATAAAGAACAAACAGCTTATTTTCAAAAGTGATAATGGCTCAATCAAAAATAGGTTCCCTGTTTTAGGACTATTTTAAGGTTTAAAGAACAATAACATTACTTAAAATTACTCAAAGCCAACAGGAAAAAATCCAAGGAATAAATTTGCTTCAAAGAATCTGTATTTCTTATTCATCATCAAGGAAACACAAAAACCTCTGACGATGTTTAAAGCTTTAGACTTTCCTAATTCGTCTCGTACTCTGTTCTCTGTGATTTCCTCCAGCTCATCCCGGAGCCACTTCTAGGAAAACCTGTGTAAAATTTCCCCTTAGGGTCTCTTCTCATTTGGCTTTGCCAGACTACCAACCGCAGGTGCTTAAACCACCTCAAACACTCTCAATGCCCACATTTTTTATTAATTTTCTTGTTTCCTCTTACACCAAAAGTGTAACGCTTATTCACACTCTGCTGCTGTCATCTGTATTTTTTAGTGTTGCCAAAGTAAAATAGCTCTTCCCTTCCAACTTTCAGACATATGTGTGTGTCCTTTTTTCTTTTGCAGTACCTTCTGTCTACTAGCATGCTTGCGCTTATGTGTGTGTGTGCGCTCTTGCCTGTATGTATACATCTGAGTGTGTGTGTGTGCTCCCTCATTACCTGGCACGGCTCCCGGTGTTCTCGTTGTGGGAACGCACTGTGACAACCTGCTACTTTGGCATGCAGGAGACCAGCACTGATGACGGGGTCGAGTTAATAGCTCTTCTGTGGCGAAGCTCTGATCCTTCAACGCCCCCGCACGCATCCCCGCCACAACTCCCCCTCCGCGCCGTGATACAAACACCGAGTGGCACAATTTAATGAAGTTCTGTTCTTTAAAGCAAGTGGTGGTTTGCAGGGATGGAGGGATGGAAGGGAGGTAGGAGAAGCCCTCTGCTCCTTCAGCTCATCTGTTTCTTTGAATAGTTTCCACGAATCAATCGATGCGCCGGTTTTCTCCTGGCCTTTCAGTGCTGTCACCCGTCATTGAGGGATGCAAATTCATGTCAGAAACTGGCCTGACACTTTTCCTGTCGGGGCCCGCCGCTTGAAAACGCCGCAGCTCAGCAATAAACGGGGTGAAGGCCTCATTTCTCAGAAGGCCGACAGAGAGAGAGAGATGGAGAGGGAGACCTTTTCCATCAAAGTTTTCTCCCTCCGCCCTGACAAGATGAGGATGTGAAAGGACACTTGGTAAAGTTCATCTCTTTCTAGACAGAGAAGTACCAAAGTCAGAAAAAAGATTTAAGTTCTGACTGTTAAGATGGTGAGAGGAGAAATAAACTGACTCCATGAGCAATATAAAACACTGCTAACAAGAGTCACACAGAAAACTACACATCCTCACAAGAAAAATGTGTGTCAAGCCGAGGAAATGACACTGATCACCTAACCTAATTTGCTGTCTGCAAACACAGCAGTTCCCCACACTCTGAACTGGAAAAAGACAAGTTACTCTTTAGCTGCAACATTTTGAAGTCAATTCATAAAGCGAAGGACCCCGTCAGATCAGCTGACTATAAGCCCCACTTTCACTATGCTGCATCTGCTGGGAAAACTAATACTCAATTACTCCATAAAAACAAGAACAGGCAACCTTTTTTTCACCAGGTAGGTAAAGTGGTGCTGATGGAAGAACTAGAGCAACTAAGTAAACTTTATCAACCACAAAATCGCAAAAAAGTGACAAAAGCATTAAAAAAAATGTACAGTTTAAACTTTGCTATTTCCACCTCAGCAGTTTAAGATATCTCATTTAATCTTATGTAAGAATCAGGTTGCGACATTAACTCGAGTTTCTTTCACCGCATGTAGCACACAGCTGTGCACATATAAAAGATAGACATATGTTCCAGGTCTGTAGGGGCCTGCAGGGGACAACACCTCTGACTACAAAAAGAAGTCTGATTAGCCTCTTAAGCCCCAACACCCCCAGATATGGGGGCAAAAGGCAGGAGATCAGTTAGGCGTTAGGGCTAACGCCTAACTGACTAGAAGTCTGTGGGGGAATTATACTACTACTCACTTGATCTATGCCCTAAATAAATACTTTGCTGATTAATCAATTGTGTGAACTATTAATTTTAATTTTAATTTATCCAGTTTCCAGTGAGAATCATTAAAAGGCAGTGTGTCCTTTATGGTAGTCCAATTTGAATGACAAGCTGAAACTGTACGGGCACACAATGTCCTTTAGTTTCTTCGTCCATGCCCTGTATGGTTTCAAAAGGACAAAACAATGAATGGCTTCACAGAGGCTACGTCCATCTTTTGTATACAGTCGACAATGTAGGTACATTGTAGCTGTTGCCTTATGAGAGCGAGCAGAAGGCAGAACACATAACACTGTAGTATAATTACCTGTGCTGTCCTCAAAAAAGCTCATCTGCTCGTGCTCAGGTTGTACTAGAAAGGTTAAAGGCTGTCAAAAATCCGGTCCAAGAGAATCAGAACTAGGCATTATTACAGATGATCTTTGTTTGCCAATAACTAGTTTTAATTTTGGGCTTCTGCACGTACCATTTTCTGTCAGTTATTTCTGAAAAAAAAAAAAGGCAAGCGAAAGACCTTTTCTACAAAGTTTGTCGGCGTATCCTGACAGAATGTGAATGGGGAAAGAACCCTTGGTAAAGTTCACCTCGATCTGCTAGAGGATAAAACTAAGAAACAGCAAATTAGGAAAAAAGTACAAAGAGCAAAGAGGAAGAAAATAGTAACAAAGACCTCATAATTCAGGCGCTGAAGCCTGTCCCGGCTACTATTGGGAGGAGGTGGGGTACACCCTGGACAGGTCGCCAGCCTGACGCTGGGTTAACACATGCATTACAAGTATCACATTACACTGCTTAAATGCCTAATAGAAAAAATGCATTGTTCGTTATGTTACTCTCTGTGTTGACTTAGACCAAGCTTCACAGCCCAAAGAGCCTGTAGAAACAGGTAGGAGCAGAAATGAAGGTTACAATGCTACAAGGCTATCTGCTCACTGCAGCTTCTGTTTAGGGCTGGATATCGTCACTAATTTCTAGAATCGATTCAATTCTGACTCACAAAGTCCCGAATCGATTCGATTTGAATCAGGAAAATTTTGCCTAAGACCACATGTGTTCTGTGGTCCGGCCACATCTGGCACATCACATTTATATCTGGCCCGCGAGATATAAATGTAGAATTGTAGGACCTGACAGCATGCCGCCCTCGGGGGGCATGCTGTCAGGTCCTACAATCCTGGCCTCTCTTCCAACAGAGGCAAGCACGCTGCGTGATCCGGTGTGCCGGCAGCTGCCTGCCCGGCTCACTTCCACGCCTGCTGCGCCGCTGCTGCTTGGTACATGGGTGGCCACCGGACTAGCTACGGGGCTGCCGCTGGAGGTGTGGGCGGTGAGTAGGTGGCTCCCCGGTCTTAGGCCTAGTCCACACGTAGCCGGGGTTTTTCAAAAATGAATATCCGCTCCTGAAAAAACTTGCATCCACACCAGCTCGTTTAAAAAAAAAACACTGTCCACACTCTGTAGCTCTGAGGGCATCCATGCCGTAGTGCAAACACAGGTCACAAACCTGACGTCAGCATTTGTGTCGCAGAAAGTGATGTCGCGGACCCTAAAACTCCGCAAACGCTGAATACTGATTTGCACTGAATATTATTACAGGCCGAACTGTAGAAAATTATCTTCGTTTTGGGAGATCCCCCGGCTACGTGTGGACAGGGCCTTAGTCGGGGCAAGGGGGTATGTGCTGGGGCGTGTTCTGTGATGCTGTTGCATGTGAGATGGACTCACCTGCACTGTATCTACAATCATGCCTCTCCGGCTTATGAAAACCTGTAGTCTGCTTGTGTTGGTGGTGGTGGTTACAGTAAATGTGTAATAATTGTAATAATAAATGGTGCTGCGAAGCATGAAAATGCCATCGGGTCTGCCTTGTTGGTTAATTTGGTTTTTTTTGGAAAAATCTTAAATATTGCATGCAAATCAGTAAACAAATTTTAAAAAGTACTGTTGAGAAACTCTAATACAAAAATTACAATTAAAATTCTCAACAAAAACAACAACAAAAAAAACGGTGAAAATTCAGATATGTAAACAACCGAGTGGCGAGTCCGGCACCCTGGGTGTTTTGTCTTTGCTGAAAGCACAGCATTGCAAACAAGAGCGGAACTTAAAGTAAAGAATCCATCTCACCAGGCTTGTATTGATCCGATACCGACTTGGTATCGATACAATCGATATTGGATCTATCCGCCCACCACTACAATCAAGTCAAACTTCTGTTATTGCGAAGCTAGCCACTCACAATGGTGAAGAGAAAAGTTGATTCTGAAAACAGAGCCATTCAGCACCGGTGGGAGACTGAATATATGTTTACAGACATTGCTGGTAAACCCGTGTGTCTTATTAGTGGAGCTAATGTGGCTGTAATTAAGGAATTTAATTTAAGACGGCACTATGAGACAAAACATCAGAATAAGCTGAAAAGTCTAAATGCAGAGCAGAAAGTACAGAAAGTAGAAGAGCTAAAAAAGAATCCAACATTTCAGCAGACGTTTTTCACCAGAGCAAAACCGCAAAGTGAAGCTGTTGTGAAAGCAAGTTTTATTGTAGCAGAGGAGATAGCTAAATGTCCGGACTGCAGCTGCATTTACCATAGGAGAGTTTCTCAAGAGCTGCATGATGAAGGTGTGCGACGTCTTGTGTCCAGACAAAACACAGATTTTGGCAAATGTCAGCCTAAGCAGAAACATATGTCAAAGTGTAACCGACATTAAACTGCCCTGGGACTTGTTGGACTTAAAACAAATGGAGCGCCGATGTTGTGCGGTGAAAAATGTGGACTAGGCAGCAGGATGTGAGTAAAGATGCAGTAGGAGAACTGTACTGGTGAGTTAACAGCATACTGCTAAAATCCTAAAAATGGAGCATGTAATAAGCACCGTAACGCAAACCGTAGGTTTTATCCGAGCTAAAGGTTTAAATCACCGTCAGTTTCAGTCTTTTATGCGGGAAATAGATTGAGAGTTTGCCGACATTCCTTATTTTAAAGAGTAGGGGTGGGCGGTATACACGGTATACCATAGAAACTATATAAATTTGGCCCACAGTAGAGATTTTGACTATACCGCTTTACCGCGATAGCGCATGTTGATGGTGTCCTCAACCTGTTTTGGTTGAAAGCATCGCGTCATGTGCAAATTACGCCGGGCCACAGTAAAGAGACAAAGTACGTTTTGGAATATGGGGAAAGCCAAAAACTGAGCTTCCTTCAGGAGGTGCTCTAATCCCATGTTGTTGCAGTATATTAATGAATAACCTTTGTGGATGGATTATCTCAGTTGTTCTCCTGACTGAAGTTTGGTCCGTTTACAACATCCTCCCATGCGATTGCATTTATTCCTAACCATCGGACACCCTCGCGTTAATATTTATCGAGTGGAAAAAAGTTAACGTTTATCCTGGTTTCTTCAGTATCGAACTGTGGTTATATTGTGCTAACATAGCCGATGACGAGGCAGATCGTTATGTACCAGCTAGTCCAACTTCAGTAACCCTACAAACGTCACTGCTGTTTAGTTTTCTGTTTTCATTTATATTGTAAGTGATAGCAGAGCTGTATGTTTTAATGATT
>VUQR01012219.1:156623-169117 GCA_015108515.1 Hemichromis elongatus
TTTTAGTTTATTTTAATAAACTAATAATTTAACCAGTATTTTGTGTTTTCATGTCTACAAAGTAAGACCATAAAAAATGAAATATATATATATATAAAAAAAAAAGATTAAGAAGAAAATATAAGGTTTTGTTTTTGGGAAAACAAATTCAAAAATACTGATTAAGTTTTATAAAAGTAGAAATGAATATGTTGTGTTTTTTATTTCGGTAAGGAACGACAACGAATAACTTTGGAAGGTTGGACAATTGTTACGTAGATTATGAAGCATGCAAAGCAAGCAAAAAAAACTATAGCTAACAATCCACCCTTATCACTAGATATTACATTCTGCAATTTCATCATTCCCCCCCCCCAAAAAAAATCCAAATTGTGTCTAAAACAACTGCTTGAGATCAAATAAAATGCAAGTGAAAACTCCTACAAGGTTGTGGGGGAAGGCCTTGACACGGGTTTTGCTTGGGTCACTTTGATTTTGACCTCCAAATGAAGTTATTAAGATAATCTAGAAAAAGAAATGTGCCCTGTCAGACTCTGAGTGATGACACCGTGTTTCTGCTGTTATCTCGGTGAGTACGCTTTATTATTTCTGATCAAAATGATGAGTGTAATACCATCTATCTGAAACCAAAATCGGACATGGAGTTTCTATCAATTACTTTATATTTTTCTTGTAAAGACAGATATATTTTAAAATGATATTCTGTTATTACTTTCCCCATAAATAATTCATGTTTAAAAAAAAGTAAAACATTAAAATTGTAATTTGAATATAAAAAAAGATGAGACTGAAGCGTTTTAATAGACAATACAGATTGAAGAAAATAACAATAAGAAGAACAACACCAAAGAGCAGAAATTGTTAAGGAGGCTAAAACGCTGGCAGACGGTGCAGCTGGCTGAAAGTTAAAAATAAGGCGACGGTTCTAACAGCGAGTGTGTAAATCCTCACACAGGATGGATCTAGCTGTCGTTATTGCTGTTGTTGTTGTTGTGTCCACCATTTCTTACAGAGACAATGGTGTTAATGAGCCTCACACATCAACCACAGCACACTCCATCCTCTGTGTGTGCTTGTGTGTGTGTGCTTGTGCGTGTTGGTCAGGAGCTGTATATCTCAGCGTGAAGGGTTGCTTTAGCTGATATTTGTCGTGAATCGTCTTTTCAAGTAGCTCAGACCGAAAAGCGAATCCTCACTCACTCAGACAGGATGGATGACTGACAGCACAGAAAGAAGCTAACAAGTGAGTTCCAAAATAAGGACAAACACGCAGAACTGTTAGAAACAAAATCCCAAAATGACCAAAAACAGATATGAAATGACTGCAGAAAACCCCAAAAGAAGAAAAGCCCCACAAATTTTCGACACAACCACTAAAAGACAAAAATGTATCAATTAAAATTAATTTGAAGAGACATGAGGCACACTGAAAAGCATGCAAAATGACTACAAACTGACACGATGGCCCCAAAGATACACAAAACCACTGCTGAAATAAAATAATACCAGCAATCTTTACTGAGATGAGATGATCTTAGTGAGTCATGGCAGAAACAAACTGACAACAAAAAAACCCCCCAAAAGTTTCCAAAAATAAGATTCAAAATCACAAGCGATGAAAAAATGCTTTGAAGAGACAAACATTGAAAAATAAAGAACACTGACTGATTATACAGTGAGAAAAGTCACAAAACCAATGAAAAATCAAATGACTACGAAGAGAGGTATATTGACTGACAAGCAACACAAACACACAGATAGAGAGTCAAACCAACAAAATAAAAATGAATAGTGAATGACATTAAATTCTTATACAGAGATTAAAAAAATGAAAAAAGCGGCTAAACAACTACAGAAAAAAACCCCACAAAATCCAAATACAAGTACACTGACTGCAAAGAGTCAAATAAGAACCAATAGATACAAAACAAACACCAAAAAGTCAGTAACAAGACATGAAATCACCATAATTCTCCAAATATAATAAGAAAGACGCCAAATGACCAGACAGCGCTGTGGTGATGATGATATAGAGATCCAGCAATAAAGAGATGATAATAACAAGCAGTAGGGCACAAATACTCCACACAACAATACTGCTTTTAATTTGGAGGGACAGATCAGCATTTTTTAATCTGTTTTTAAGATATTGTCTCCTAACAAGATTTTATTAACAAATAATAAAATTAAATACATTTGTTATTAATGACATTTTAAAAAACAGAATCTATAGTCAAACGATATTAATAGGTGTTTTCACAGCTGGTCTGAAAGCAGGATGACTCTCAGGCAGGTATGGTGCTGCAGGGGGGCGGGGCATTGTGGTGCGTTCGCTGTCTGTCAGTGGCTGGAGGTGGCAAAAATTCTCTAGTGGAGAGTCGGGCTCAGGTTTGCCATCTGTCAGCTCTGATGGGCCGGCTATCGATCCAGCTCAGGGGTCACACCAGGATCCTGACCCCCCCCACATCACTGTCTGACACATACACACGCACACACACACGCACACAGGGGAAGGTTTAGGTATGTGACAGTAATGTGACAGTCATTTTCCCAGTGTGATGGCTGTCGACAGCCTGCTGGGCAGTGACACAGCCGTTACTCCTAACCTTTTTGTCCTCCATGCTGACCTGGATCAAACCCCAACTATCTCCATTAGTGAATGGATGACATGTTGTGAGACTGTGTGTTTGTATGTGTGTGTGTGTGTGTGTGTGTGTGTGTTTGTGTGTCTATGATAATGTGGATAATGTCTAATGTGGCTCTTTTACAGGAGATAAGATCTGGATAATTATTTATTTTTATTCTTTAACCAAAAACTGTAAAGCTAGACCAGTAGCTGCTGAGGGACAGCACTTCAATTTGCAAGCAAAGGGTTACCCTCACTGACAAAAAGCCTTAGTTTGGGGGTTTTATTCCATAAAATCTTGACTTTCTACTTTCTGAAAATATATGTGTTTTTGTGACTTTTGTTAATGTTACAGGTAACTTGTAACATAAAGGTTTGTCATGTGTTAGTGGTTTTCTCTTAACGTCTGTCTTAACAACACCATTTCTACTGCCCCATATGATTCATTCTGCCCTACACAACCGGTCAGAATGGAGAAGTTTGAAGTTAACAGAGGTTAATGTGGGAAACCCCAGAAATAGATAAATCAATTTATCATTACTCTTTTAGAAGATGCATATATATGCATGTAACATGTAAATAGTAAATGTAAAAAAAAAATGGAAACACATTTTTCTACGTAACAGATATAGATATGGATCATCCATGTTAACTGGTGAGGCACATGCAAAGTGTCCATAACATAGATTTTGTTCAGCCAAAGACTGTAAGTTTCAGTGGTCTTAGAATCCTATCTTACTGGTTTCACTTAGCAATGACTTCCAGGTCAAACTTGCATAGTTTGCAGCTAAACACAAAGGGGCTTAGCTGAGGATTAGCACTTCCAGATCTGAGGCTGTGGTTCTCTGCTGGAAAAGACTGTAGTGCCCTTCCCTAGTTAGGGAGGACTTTCTGCCAGGGGAGAAGTTCAAATATCTCTGGGTCTTGTTTACAACTCGGGGAAGAATGGACTGTGAGATTAGCAAACAACATGGTAGAGCATCGGTAGTGACATGAAATCTGTTGATTTACTGGACCATTCCTTTACCCATGGTTACGAGCTGCAGGTAGGGACCAAAAAAATAAGATCAAGTGGCAAAAATAGGCTTACGCTAACCAAAATCTGCGGTCTCCCTTTAAAACAGTGTGAGGCACCCAGACTGGGAACATGCTGGAGAGGCTCTCGGGTGGCCTAGACCTAGAGTAGGGGCTGGGAAGAGGAAGGTGTGGGCATGTCTTCTTAGTCTGTAGCTGAAAACGGATGGATATAGATGAATCTAACACTTTAATCTTAATTTTTTTCCCTTCTATTTCTTTTTCCTTCCACCCCGCTCCTAGGATTGTCCTAATATATTTCTGACTGGTCTGTTTTTTATTAATTTTTACTTTATGTTTTCAAACCAGTATATTGTGGTAAATGTATGTTTCCTGTCAGACTTCAGCTTTTCAGATATGTCCAACACTGCCAGTTCTCTGGGTTCGATTGGTCTGGAGATCAAACATCCTCTCCCACAGCAGAAGAGCCAAAAGACGAGAACTCATTGAAGTAGAATTGATACTCAATTAGGAGTCTCTTTAATGAGTAGAAAAGCAGTTTTTTCTATTTTCCTGTTTAACACTAACAGCAGCTCATTTATTCAGATTAAACAGCGTTGACAGTGAGAAGGTACACCGTCATCGTCCCGTCTGTCCTTTCAAGTCTTTCACATTGTTCCAGAGCCGCATGGTTGCAGTTTCAGTTCTTTCTGTTCCTCCTTGTTGAATCAAAACAGGCTTCACGGTGACCTTTGAACCCTGACCCCTGCAGTGACATGAGTGCATCTATCTGGGATAGTTTCTTCTTCACAGAGTTAATGATTAAACCGCTCTCAAATGGTTATTTATTTAAATCTTTTGGCACTATACAGCACTAATATTGAATGGTTTGTGTACAGTTCTCTAGGTTTATGTGAAGACATGAGTTCCCATATGAATTTAGTAAAAGGTGCTTTGTTGCTGGAATAATTATGGTACCAAATAAATATGCTGAACAAAGTCTAATGGTAACATCTGAGAAAAATAAAAGGGCACTGCAAACTGCAGGTGAATATTCACATAACCTAAACCATGGCATTAAAATTTAAGCGTCTCATACTGAATTAAGTATAATTTTTTAAATTGTACATTCAGTCATTAAAAAGTCTATACAAATCTCATATTAAAAACAAGGAAAACAAGGTCTAAAAAGTATTTTTTAAATCAGTTTTGCATGTTGCTATGTGGTAACAGTGAGTAGCATAGTAATCAGTTATTCACACATTGAAATATTTTGTTTAAAAATTCACATTCCTGGGCATGTAGACATTACAACTTCTGGAGCTGCTTAGTCATGAAATCTCATGCCATGAAGCTCCTGGTTCACAGTTTGTGTGCTGATGTTGTTTTTTTGTGCTGCAGTTACTGATTATTCAGAGCCTTGTCTACTTTTAAGTACTCTTTGCCTCCGCACTGAGCAACCCTGCTCTGAAACTTTACATCTACCAATTTGTGGTTAATTTGCTGTGGTTCTCAAATGGTTCTGCTTTGCAAAAATTCACCTTGCAATACATGGAGAAAGATCTAGGAGGGAAAGTTCATGAACTGACTTGCAGACTGCATGGCTAGGTGCTTAATTTAATTTAATTTGAAGTGTGAAGATACCCTTCAAACCAGCATGTGTGGTATACCTGAGATGCAAAAAATAAAAGACACAGTCTTTCTCTCTTTACAGCCAGAGGAGAAGGCAGCAGGAAGCGGGCGGTCCAGTTTTTCTTCTTCATTAGCGTTTGTGCCTGCAGGTGTTAAATAATATTAATGACCTCCAGCGTCATTACTTACCTCTGCGCTCGCCCTCGCCTCAAGTGATTTTATCGACTCTCCACTCCTCAGCCGGTGTTTGTGTGCCCGCGTGTGAGATTATTCTGCGGCGATATTATCAGGAACTTTAATAAGTTGATTAGCGGCAAGGCGCTATCTGCTAACTGGATCTAGATGATGATGTTGATTGGACGGAGCGCGGCGCCATCCATCTTTCTGATTGGCTAATAACTGAAATCCATCACTGTTTCGCTCGATTTACGCTGCGATGCGTGTGTGCTTGTATGTGTGTCTAATTCCCTCCACTTTATCTGCTTGGGTTCATTTTCTTCTTCCTCTTCTCTTTTCTCCCCTCTGCTTTGGTTCATTTCACCTTTCCTTCTGTCTGTCCTTCCTGTACATCCAGCTATGTCTCTGTCTTTCAATGCTGCATTCTCTCTGTTTTATGCTTTTGTGTTTTTCATTGTTTCCATTTCTATTTTTTTACTTTCCAGGTTTCCAGGTTTGGGGAGTAAGGCATTGTAATGATCAACACAAATATCAAGTGCATTATCTGTCAGAGTCAATTTAGGCAACATCTTCAGTTATATTAACTTTGTAATAAATATTTTTAGTGTTCGAGGTTTTTAAAAAGTGCTTTTCATGATAAAAAATTGTGCAATATCAAAGTGAAAATCCAAACGTTGAGATGATTGCTTATGAGATGCAAGTGATGTTGGGGAGCGAGAACTCCCTTTTAACAGGAAGAGACCTCCAACAAAACCAAGAAGTCCCCCCTCAGCCTGAGCCAGAGCATAACTAAGGGAAACTATGAAAAAGCTATTCTTTAAGCCTGAAGTAAATGGAGGAACCTGTGAAGCTAGAGTAGTGCTATGTAGAGATACTTTATACCAAAAGTTCTTTAAGATTTGATATGGGTTGATCTTTTGGCAGTTTGTATTTAAGGAGACTAATTTACTCAAGATAAATGCTTGAATTTAATTTAGGATATCAAAGAGACGCTAATATGGAAGGAACGTAAGCTTTCTTTCAAGTAGCCTGAAGCTCCCTGAAAGCTTTTCAGCCTTAAGATCAACACATGTGAAGGATTCATGTTGAACAGTCTAGGATATTTTGTCGTTGGTGGGAATGGTGCTAAATGTGTCTCTGATGTCTCATTGTCATTAATGGGTGTCTATAATATGGCTTATAATGCAGTTCGCATGTGAAAAGACAGAAAACCTGTTTAACAATTTAATGCTGACTGTTACACACAAACCTGAATGTTGCTTTCTGTGTGTGTCTGCTTTTCTCTGCTGCAGTGTTTCCACAACTCGCAGCAGCGTGACACACCTGTTGACTCGCTGAGATGTGTGTTTCTGCGTGTTTGTGTGTGTGCGTGTGTTTGCTTGAGTGCAGCCACCACGTCACTCGGAGTAATTAGTCTTTGGGCTGAGCAGAGAGCCAATACGCTGTTTCTACAACAGCCAAAACTCCTGAGACTCAACATCTGAGACACACACACACACACACATACACACAAGCAAACAAGCGTAGCAGTAGCAGGTAGATTAATGTGTGTTGTGTTTGTCGTCCCGGAGGAAAGCAGCTCTCTTAATAAAGAAAAATAATTCCTTCCTCTTTCTCTGGATTGCCTTCACTTTCTGGAAACTGTGTGTGTGTGTGTGTGTGTGCTGTTTGAAAAATACCTTCTTGTTAATATTTTGATTCATGCGTATTACACTATTTGTGTTTTACTCAGCTTGCTATATCTTACTTTGCATTGTTGCGACCTGTTTTTTTCTGTTTTGTTTTGTATTATGGGAAATGGAAAAAAAATTGAATGAGAAAGGAAACGTTTTGCTTTAAAGGGTCAAGAGAAACACCTATGTGAAGTTTGAGCTTTTACAGGCCACTGAGAAAAGCCAAAAAACCCCAACAGATATGAAACAATAACTGAGACCTCAAACCTGAAAAGTCACATTTTATTAAGAATAGCGTATTTCCAAATAATGTAAATTCTATTACAGGATTATTATCAAATTAAGCTAATTAAGTATTTTATCTTCTCCTTACACTTATTATCTGCACAAACCTTTGAAACATGTAGCAGCAGAAAGTCTGTGGGACAGTTGCCATTTGAAAACATTAAAACTTCATTAATTACCAATACTGGTCTATATTAAACTATAGTGGTTAAGTGAAATATATAAATATAGTAGTTAAATATATTAATGCGCTGTTCTCATTTGACTTTATCTTGGCTCCTACGGTTAGTGATGTAGAAGCTACTCAGCTTCTACATTGTTTTTTTTTCTTTTCTTTATCAGAATCTGCTAAAGGAGCTAGTGCCTAAAGGTCAAGAAACACAGTGCAGTAAAAGTACAATTGTTTTGCTCCAAGAAGTATTAGACTCATAGTGTAAATGCACCTCTTTGCCCCACTGCTGCATGCTGCATCCAGTCTGACTCGTACAGTAACTTTATCTCCTGCATCGTTTTCCTTCTGTGGTCACTGCTGTGATCTGAAATCAGCTTCAAGCAAACCTGAACATCAGATTGGAGAATTGCTGAGTGTTTTACTGGGCCGAGCGTGCACAAACACAAACAGATTCAGGCGAGTTGAAGGAGAGTTGTATCATCATTTAGCCTTGTTTTATTTCCTCTGTTTCCTCATTAGGAGCAGCAGATTAAAGCTGCCTGGCCATTGGTCTTCATTTGGACCAGCACATAGTGCTAATGGACCTGAGTGTGTGTGTGTGTCCTCCTGACATACATGCAGGTCTTTGTGCTTATGTGTGAACACGTGTGAGTGTGAGTATGTGTATGTGTGTGTGTGCACGCACCAGCTGACCGGTTGTGTAATTAGCCGGGTCAGGCTAATTGACCTTGTGGTGTGAGGGCGTGTTAGCTGCAGATTGCCAACGTTAGGCGTGCTGTGACTGTGAGCAGTGATGGATGTGTCTGAGAGCTCGTTACACAAACCAGCAGAAAAACCAACAAAACCCCGTGAACCACGGTGAACCAGAAGGGCTTTACTTGTTTTTATTTATAAACGATTGTCAAGGTCGGACCGCCAACAAACAGCCGTTTAGAAACACTTTAAACTAATGGCCACTTCCCTTCAGCTTTCAACAACAGGATTTTTCTTAAATATTGTCTCAAATATAATCGTTTCCTCTTTCAGAATAGAAGAATAACATTCTGCTAACTACCAAGTGGTCCCACTGTCTGAGTGAAAGGACATTCAGAAATAATATAGTTCCAGCTGTTGTGGATATTGAAAAAATGAATATAAAGAAATCTAATGTTAAATAGAAAATAAGAGCTATGGTTATAAAAATCATCAATCTTGAGGAATGGATATTTCCAAACATTTAACCTTTTTAATATCCAACAGGGGTCAAAGGTAAGCGATTCTCTTCAGCTGAGTCCATTTCTTTTGTGGGTTGACTTTTTAAATTTCTGTGGGATATTTTATGAGTTGCTGTGTTATAAAATGCTCTAAAAACTCCTTTTCAAAAAACAGCTGATGTATGATTTGTTTCATCAGTTTCTCAGGTCTTATGAACATATTGCACAGCTGCTGCTGTAACTGTAGTTGGGAACAAAAGGGGACGTTAGGTGACGTTGCTAACTTACAGCAAGGTGGGGATAGGGAGGAGGTTGGGGTGGATGGATGGCCTAATATTTAACATTTTTCATGTTCTGTCTTCCAGGCTGGTGATTCATGTTCCTAAGGTTTGAAAACGTTATTGTTTTAGTGTGGGCTGTGACAGCTTAAGAATTTCTTCCTCAAATGTAAAAACAATGATTTTCTCACAAAGGAGGTCCAATTTTTTATAAATAAAAACAAAAAGAAAAAAAAAGCCCTACACTCAAAAAAAAGAAAAAGAAAAAAGAAACACTTACTTAAACATTGAGGCCAAGACCAACTATATAACTCAACTATTTCAGCAGGGCATTGTGTATGCATTTATTACGTGTGTGTGTTTGTTTCTTTATGTGCTGTTTGCAAATAATTGTACAGTGTATGTTTGCCATCAGTGATTGTCAATGATGAGCTAGTATTTAAAGACAGGAGTTGGTGGAGACCAAATCAGAGCTATAACAGAGTTAACGTTGGACTACCTGTAATTGTTTTCTGTTTTGTCGTTGTTTTTTCACATTTGTTGATGTTGTTTGATGTTGATGTTTTTTTTTAATTTTACGATCTAAAAATCTTTTTTATTTTAAGTGAGTTTTTTTGGAGAGTTAAACGCAGCTAGCTTTTTAAAAATCAAGTGTCATGATGGTGGCAAAATTGTTACCTCAGTTCACATCGAACATTAATTTAATTTTTTAACTTTTATTAAAACCTAGATTATGGGAATAGACAAATAATGCTGTTAATTATACATAAAGTCCTGCTTAAGGTTGGTCTAAAAGTTGACACTATGTGTGAAGTGGTAAGGTTTATAATGGAAATGTGTGATATCTAACACTGATCCAGATATATAAATGGTCCCTGGTCTGAACATTGAACACACATTTGGGATCAGAGCAGCAGGGAAGTGGCTTTCAGCTAACAAGCTGGATGGATTTGTTCTTCAGATCCAGTCCTGACCTGTGATCGGCCTCCTCGCTCCACACAGATCCACTCTGAGACGGAGGCAGCAAGTTATCGACGCCTCGTGGCTGTTAGAGAGACACACATCCGGCCGCCCGGCTGCTGGCGAGCCCTTTAACAAATGATGAAACAATAAAAATAGGAAGTCATATTTCCTCACAAAGGCTTTTTATAAAAAATAAAAAAATTAAGGCGGGGTGGTGGAGATGGATGAGGCCTTAAAGTGACGGCGGTGGTCTATGACTGCTATTGAACGGACCACATCCTTAACAAATGTCCCTATCACTCCTGCCTGTGTAGTGAAGCTCGATCGCCCGGCCGACGCTCTCTCTCTTGCCCTCTTTGCAGAAGATGGATGTGTGTGTGTGTGGCCTATGACAGAGTAATGTGTCCTGGCATGCTAGTTGGGTTTATTAGCAGAAACTAGTTATTTCTGGGCCCCCCTGTGTGTGTGAGTGTGTGTTTCAGCAGTGATAAATGCAGTGTGGCTCCTGTTGATTTTATTCATTTGTCAAATAGCTGGAGAAAGGGTTAATCAGCTCTCTCCCATTTTCTCTTTTTCATCTCTTTCCCTCTATGCACCCCCTTCTTTCTCAGTGTTTCTTCCTTCTCTTGTCATTTTCTTTTTCTCCCTCAATCAACTATTTTTATATTTACGTATTTTTGCTTTTTTCTGTCACCTTCACATACAGAAAAATTATGAACTGTATTATGGCATTTTCACCTAATAAAAAATTGCAAAATCCCTGTTTCAAAAATATCTTCAACACTGCGAGATCAAAATTAAAATTCTCGTGTTTGTGAATAAGAGATGACCTGGAGAATTTAGGAGAAACATTCAAGCAACCAGCCATTTCATTTCCATTTAATCAAGACTACAAATTAGGGTTTTAAACAACATCCTCATAGCTATCTAAGACTGTTGGAAGATGCAGTAGAACCATGCCGTCGCTTCACTGAATGTACTGCAAGCTATGAAAATGGTGAAGGATTTAATAACAGCAACAGTACAGACGCTGGAATTACAGTTTTTCCTCAATAGCTTTGGCTCAATTCTCAGAGCAGAAAAGTCATTCTCACTACTCCTAATGCAGTTCTCAAATCAGTAACATATTTCCTCACCTGCATTAGACATTCATGTTGTTTTTATCCACTCTGCTCTTGTTTCTACACATACTTCACTATCAAATATATTTGTCATTGTTTTGACGCACTTCTCGCTTGAAACTCATCAAAACACTTTGTACTTCGTTCAGTCACAGCTTTACTGTAGATCACTTAATTTCCCCAAAACTGTCCTGCATTGCAGCTTTTTCAATCTAATTACTTGAAGTTTTGTTTACATATGTGTAAAAGAGCAAATGCAGTAACACACTGAAATACATATTTTCAGTCTTGTGCCCGAGCTGCTCACCTAAATTTCTCTTTTAAGCACATCTCAAGGATGCTCTACTGGACTCAGATCTGGTGACAGTGGAGACCATTGGACTACAGTGTTTTTCAGTTTTCTGTTGTCTAATTTTGGTGAGTCCCTGCAAAATGTAGCCTCAGTTTCTTGCTCTTAGCTGACTGGTGCGGCCCATAGTGTGGTCATCTGCTGCTATAGGTTAGGTGTGTTGGCTTTTCAGAGATGCTCTGCTGCATAGCTTGTTTGTAATGAGTGGTTTTTCTTTCCTTCCATACAACTCAAAGTACTCTGGTCGTTGTCCTCTGACCTCTGACATCAACAAAGTATTTTCACCCAGAGAACTGCTGCTCACTGGATATTTTCTCATTTCAGACCATTCCCCATAAACCCTGAGATGGCTGTACAGAAAAATATGAGTGCATTAATGATGTCTGAAATACTCACACCAGCCCGTCTGACATCAACGTCACAATCACGCCTCATTCAATTATCTTTCTTCCTTATTCTGATGCTCGGTTTGAACTTTAGCAGGTAGTTTATGTAACTAAATGCTTTGCATCACTGCTGATGTGAAAGGCTGATTAGATATTTGGATTACTGTGACAGTGGAACAGGTGTACCTAATAAAGTGGCTGCTGGATGTGTGTAGTAGTGATGTTCAAATCGTGAACGAATCGTTCAATACTCGAGAATCACTTTACTGACTTGTGAATCATGATTCACAAGCGCAACTGACTCACTGACTTATCCCTGTTGCTGTTAGCAAACTAATTCCATTAGTAGAAATATATCTAGCTTATAATTAAAATTGGGGGAAATAAAACAACAGCCAATTTCTTAACAAAAACATTTCTGCTCTAAACTGGAAGAAAAAACCCTGAGCAGAAACCTCACATCAAGACAATAGCTCCTCGGTTCACAGTAGCATCATTCAGCTAACATGCTAACAACACATTTGAGCTACTCACCCCAAGCGAATCACTCAGGACTCACCCCCTCCCTCCTGGCTCACAGCTCAAACGAGTTGAACGAATCACTCACTCGACTCACCCCCTCCCT
>VUQR01012220.1:0-18008 GCA_015108515.1 Hemichromis elongatus
AACTTTCCTTTTTGCCAAATCATATAGTTAGGGCTGGACCAGGTGACCCTGAATCCTCCCTTAGTTATGCTGCAATAGACGTAGGCTGCCGGGGGATTCCCATGATGCATTGAGTTTTCCTTTCCAGTCACCTTTCTCACTCACTGTGTTAACAGACCTCTCTGCATTGAATTGTACCTGCTACTAATCTCTGTCTCTCTTCCACAGCATGTCTTTATCCTGTTCTTTTCTTCTTCACCCCAACCGGTCGCAGCAGATGGCCGCCCCTCCCTGAGCCTGGTTCTGCCGGAGGTTTCTTCCTGTTAAAAGGGAGTTTTTCCTTCCCATCGTCGCCAAAGTGCTTGCTCATAGGGGGTCATATGATTGTTGGGTTTTCTCTGTATGTACTATTGTACAATATAAAGCGCCTTGAGGCAACTGTTGTTGTGATCTGGCGCTATATAAATAAAATTGAATTGAATTGAATTGAGTTAACACACTGAAACACCAGTGATGATAGTTACAACCCATGTTGATGGTCATACATTCAGAAAAGGCTCCAATCTGCGTTTAATTTAATATAGAGGAACAAATCAGTGCTGAAATTGGCTTTTGCGCTGGATCAATACTACAACTCCCAACCGGCTTGCAGTGACCGGACATTGTGACTCGGCAGTGGTCAGCTCGGGAATGGACAAGGTCACCTTACACATTAAAACGTCTTCTCTAAAGAGGATGGAGCCAATTTTCTAACTCTGCACCGTTCATCTTTCCAGAGTTTGACCTCTGGCATATTTAGACCTTGACTGACTGTTACTATGAAATATTACAAACTGTCACACACACATTCCAACACAAGCGAACAAACAAACAGTATATCATACTCCCACAGGAAAGGTTGTTTAACTTGTTGAGAAGAATGCTGAGAGGTAGCTGAAGGAATGCACACTTATACAAGGTAAAGTTATCATCCTAGCCGCTGGTGTCATATACAGTACATACACAATAATGAATACCAAACACAATGAGGCTATGAAAGACTTATTCAGGTAATCACACTGTGTATCGAAAGATAAATCAGTATCTCCAAAGTGATGCTGTGAGTGCCCAATTTCACTTGTCATTTGATGTTTTCATCCTTAATAATAGCACATTTTAAAAATCTATTCTTTTAATAAAATGGCTAAAACAGGACAGCAAATCTTTACTGTCGCACATTACCCAGTGACACGGCATTCCATCAACGCAGGAAATGATATTAGCAGACCTTTAGAGGCTGCACGTTGCCAACAGCGGGCGTGTTTAATGCAGCTGATGGCATTTTCACGTGGCAGGTAGTCTATTAGTGAAAATCATAATACTGCACGAGCATAAGAGACAGCTGTGAAGAAAATAGGCTGGAAGCAGATTAGACAGACTGCAGCCTCAGCTTCATCCGCTCGGCACTCTGCTTTGTAAGCATCAGGTCAGGGTCAGAATGCTAGTCATACTTTTGCTGCTCCGAGCTGTATTATGTATAATGTTTGGAAAATTAAATAGAGAGCTTCACACAGTGAATTCATCATTCGATTCAAAGTTATAATGTGTTAAAATTAGCCACTTAAAATATATGCAAGAGTTTATTTATCTGCAATGAGGAACAAAGTTCCCCTTAATTAAACAGCAACATAGAGCTAAAAATAAAAATTATGTATCATTTTGAATTGCATCATCCGACTCTGGGAAAGCATGTTGTTACTGTTACCTTTTTTTGTTACATTTTTATGATCCATAGTAAAAAACTTTAACAAAATATTTGGGAAAATAACAGCAGATAAAATTTCTTTCAGATAAGATTTATTTAAAAATTTTTTACTTTTATATTTATAAATGAGCCTTGAAATACACACTGCAAGCGCAAGCGTGTGCTACTCTTTCATGACTTCTATGTGGGTGCTCATTTTCACATTCATTCAACGTCCACATGCCACTAACATCTGCTTATTAATAGCACCCATTAGTAGTACCTTGGAACTACTTTAAAATCGTATAACTTCTGAAATTTTCAGAGAGAGATAACAACATGAAAGTGATCTCAGCCCACGGGGCATTAGAAGTTCTATCAGTCACCAACAGGCTACCCTTCCGCACTCTTAAGAGAGCTACAGCTGCAAAATGAACCTTTTAAAGTGGAAATTACTCAGGTGCTGCGATACAGGGGATCTAGCCATTCTAATTTTGCCCACCAAGAAGCCTCCATGATCATTTCACACACGAGCAGGTCACAGCTGAAAGGAAATTTAGCTCATAAATGCTAAAAGTACTATTTGGCCTTCTGCCACAAGATGCAGATAACTTTGAAGAGAAAGCAGAAGAAGTTCTGAGATGCTGAGTTGACACATTAAAAAACAAAAAAATAATAAAAAAGAGCCAAAGACAGTTAAAGTTTTCTCAAGTACTTAAAGTGTTTTACTTGCACTGTCACCTGCTCGTTTACACCACACATACTTGGCACCAAAAAGAAATAATTACTCAATAATGCACACATCTGGTTTTCAGTACCCTAAGTATGCTGCTCTCCTGCAAATAGCTTCATTAGCAAGTACTCGGTAACAAATAAACAACAGAATATATTCAGTTGCATCTCATCCCGCTCTGAGGCATCCGTGACCTCAGAGCTGATTGGCACATTAATCAGCTCTTCTCACGCTGGAGGTTCTGGTTGAAGCGGAGCTGAGCGGTGTGTCCAGGTCTTCTAATGTAAAACAGAGCGAACAGGAGACAGATGTTCAGAGTATGTTCATCGGTCATGAATGGTCTTGAATAGGAAAACATTACATTGGCAAATTTGCTTTGGCAGTTGTTAATATAACTGGCAAAAGTGAATCCTGTGACACAATCCTGTAAACACAGCAGCAGTCACCGTTCAGACCCTGTAGCTGTGTTTGACTTTCAGTGGATGTTGAAGCCAAACATATTTAGAGTCAAAAAGTTTACACAGGTGAGATGCAGGTGGGCAGAACTTGATCTGAGAAAAATGTTGCACAATGATGTGAGTCAGCATTTCATATGCAGGCATACAGATTTTGAGACGTATTTTGGTTATAATCTATTAGATAATTTAATTTATTTTGGTTAACTGGTTTGGTCGGTGACGTGTTCTCAGTTTCTAGCACTAAAGTGAATTTGGTCAACGTTTGTGTACGTGAACTGGACACAAGACAGACGTGCAGATGTGCAGCGTTGTTCATATGAATCTATACATTAAAAGGCTGCATTGTAGAGAAGACACTTTTAAAAGCCAAATGAATATTCAAACAAAGAAGTGATGGTTTTACCTCCTGCATTTTAATATCACTTTTTACTAAAGAAAGTCTTAGAAGCAGCTTCAGTATTGTTGAATCGAAAAATTTTAAATGCTACTTTTAATATAATCTGGGATCTGAATTTACATGTCTGTGGTTTGTGTCATCATGGATGTTAAAAAATGCCATCGAAATCTCTGTGTCAAACATTCTTTGCAGATCTTTTCAATACAGCAAGCTTTTTTCTCAAATAAATGCCTTAAACAAAATGAATTAAAATAAAATTTTTCATTGTAAAAAGGAAAATAATTACTATGATAGTCTGGTCCACCTGTTCAACTTTATCTTTGTCCAAATATCTAATCACATGGTAGCAATTCAGTGCATTTAGCCATGTACAGATGTTCAAGCTGTCCAGCTGAAGTCAGAAGAAGAAGAATACTTTAAGGGCTGGTGAGAGTATTTAAGAAACTGCTGATCTCCTGGGATTTTCCCGCACAAACAAGTAAGGGTTTACAGGCTAGTGTATTTAAAAAAAAAGAAAATATCCAGTAAGCAACAGTTCTCTCGGTGAAAATGCCTTGATGTTGCCAGAAGTCAGAGAAAAATGGCCAGACAAATACAACCAAAGCATGCACAAGAGCATCTCTAAATGCACAACACTATCAACCTTGACGCAGATGAGCTACAACAACAAATCACACTGGGTACCACTGATGTTAGGTAAGAACAGGAAGCTGATGCTACAATTTGCATAAGCTCAGCAAAAATAGAAAACAAAATATTGAAATAGGGTCTGATGAGGCTTTATCTCTGCTGCAACATTCAGATGGTACAGACAGGATTAAGCTGCAACAACAAAGATCCATCATGCATTGCATCATACTTCCAGCAGAATAACATGCCCTATCACAAACTTCAAATAATCTCAAACTAGTTTCTTGAACATAACAATGAGTTCACTGGACTCAAATGGCTCCCACAGTCATCAGATTTTAATTCAACAGTGTAAGTGTGGGATGTGGTGAAACAGCAAACCACCATGGTAATAAAAAAATTTGAGAATTGGAAGTTTCAGTTATTTGAGCGTGATTGCCATTTGGTTCCTGAAACGTTTGTGAAACGCGGGAACCTTCATAAACTTCTGACCAATCACGTTTAGGCGTGTAGTCACATCTGAAGCCCCAATCTCAGTCAGGAAAACTCTTTAATCTCCAGTTTTATATCTCATTTTATGCACAAAGTTTTACACTGTTCTTGTCCATATTATTACTGAACAAATAAAGTAACTATGAAAGTTTTCATAGACTAGATGATTGTGAACGTGGTTTAATGACACACTGCATTCTTGCAGTTTCTTTTCATTCAGACAAACGTTTCAAAGCCTAGGTGAGAAAAAGACACCTGGCATGGAAAAAAAACCTGGTCTGACTTTACTGATAGAGTATTCTCAGAAAAGAAAGGTGACATAATTTATTGGTCCATGCCTCGCCGCAGTCAACACAAAATCACAACATGACACACTCAATCAGAATTTCACAGTATTTAACTTCTAGGAACTTACTTCAGGTGTAAATTTCCATCTATCTGCACACTTCACTGTAAACAGACCCTTTTAATTATGTAATATTTTTACTGGGAACCCTGGAAACACGGTGCGCATTCTCCCTGAACCTGTCGGCACAGACTTTCAAACATACACAAAGTGCAAAATCCAAAGTTAATACATTATAACCATTTTTTTGCTTCAGATTTAGTTTTATGTATGTATCTGTATATACTCCGAGTGTGCAACAAAAGTTGGAAAACAAGAAATGACACTTTTTGCTTGTGGCTGTGTCTTGAGAGCTTTCATTCTCAGTGTCATACTCTCCATTTCCCACAGTTTGACAGCTCTTGCTGCAATAGACGGCCAGGAAACCTTTAAAAGGGTGGCTTTTTTGAGTTGCTTCACATCCTCCCTGCCCATCTAAATATATAGATTTTGAGTCACGACTCATGAGCCATGTGTTTAAAAGGACTGAAAGTTGCGGATAGTAAAAACAATAGATGAGAATTATGTAACATATGCCTGTCATTGTTCGTGAACAATAGCACACTGCAAAAAAAAAGAGTGCAAACATATTAAGCTCTGTTAATATGTGGCCCTTCTGCTCACTTAACTATACATAACTGCCTCACTAGTAGTTAATCATTAACTCAATCTGCTTTAGAGGCTTAGACATTTTTCACAGGGCTACTATTGCTCTGAAGAGGGCAATAAGAACGGAGCAAGATTTCAAAGAGTGATTAACGATTTCCTCATGCATCACTAACAGTACTGAGAGTGGCAATATTTTACCACGTCTTCCTCATACCACACGTTGTGAATGAAGTCAACTAATCCTGCATCACCCTCATCACCTTTTCATAAAGGTTGTGATGATAATCTTACCAGACTGGACTTTACTTTCAACATGACATGTTTAAAATAAATGCAGGGGTGACGTGCACAAATGTGGGACTCAATTCAATTCAGCTTTATTTATATAGCATCAAATCATAACAAGAGTTGCCTCAAGCAAGAACAGAAGAACTCTCAAGAACAGAGAAAACCCCAACAATCAAATCACTCCAATGAACAAGCGCTTGGCGACAGTGGGAAGGAAGAAATCACCTTTAACAGGAAGTAACCTTTAGTTGAACCAGGCTCAGGGAGGGGTGTCATCTGCTGCGACTGGTTGCAGGGAAGGGGAGGAAGACAGGTTGTGGTCACATCTCTCATGTGTTTTGCAGGATGCTCGCCAAAACACATGATTGTGTTGCACAATGCCCTCATATTATCCAGCCTAATGTTTCTTTTTTACAAAAGGATTATGACGTTCATCATTGGGTCAAAATATTCACCTTTGAATCAGTCTAGTTACCACAAGTGTATAAATACATACAATAAATGCAACAAGTGCAATTTGTTCCCTACTAGATATTCTGCAATCAAGTGTAACTGGTATTATTTTAAAGCGGAACTGACTAGGAACCAAAGCAATTCAGCCAAACAACACACAAAGTTACAGGGCAACATAGATTCATGCCAAGACAGGGCATATCGATGAAGAAACATCAGAACAATAACAGTGGACAGGGAGCTTCGTGGTATACGTTTCCATGATGGAGCAGGGGCTCTTGTAGGGGTAATGTGCAAGTGGCTCAGCACTTTTGTTCATTTAGCAATATCTCCCTCTGTTTGAGCCTGTTTATGGTGACATACAAGCTCAGTCTGCACATATACCTACACATGTGTATATTACATAATCCCATAACCCTTTCTGATGCTTTTATGTGTAAGCCTAAATGGAAAACACACACAGTGTCAGCAGAGGAGAAAAACTATGGCAGAATAGAGAGGAAGAGCACATAAATGAGGTTATCCTCCTTTGGCGTCTTGGGTGGGTGTGGGGGTTATGTTGGGTAACCCTTCTCAAGACAATGAAAACACTGAAACATTACAGTGTATCGAAGCAAATGATGTTAATCCTGTCAAACCAGCTATAATTTGTTCTGACTGCTTCACAGCAGGTATTAAGCGCCTGACGCTGCTAAAAAATATGAAATAAAAACAAATTTGCAGACATCCAGGAAATGAACATAGAATTAAAAATGCAAATGCTTAGCCTATCTAGCTATGTAAAACAAGCTGTTTTACATAGCTAGATATGCTTATTTTCAGTAATAGATGTACAGTACATTAAACCTGACAATTTCAGTCATTGTACAGAAAAAATTTCCCTTTGTCCTCAAGAGGAGTATGTTTGTCTTCCTTTCTCTGTCTTATTCCTCTCAAAATGTCTTGAGCCTCCAAATGCCACCACGTCATTACCTCGTCAGTTGTTGTAATTATTCGTGTTTTCTCTGAGCCGTGGCCTTAAGAAATTTCTAATTCTGTTCTCTTGTGTGCTCTCTAAACATTTGATGTTATGGCTAGAAATTCCTGCCTGTGGAAAAAATCCTAATGACCTGTCTCCTTAAACTGGCTGACATCAACCTGTCTGTCTCACACCTGCTTGCCCAGTTTCCATTGCTCACCTCTCTTCCTCTGATTCCCTTCCTGCAGCCTGCTAAAGAGAAGAGAAACAAGTAAGTAATCAAACCAAGTCTCTAAACAATTTCAAACCATGAAAGAAACAATTACCTCAGCCAGCTCTAACTTGTCCTCTCCTCTTTGGCAGAAGTCCCTGTGACGCTCCTGTAAAGGATCCAGTTACCTGTTTACTCACCAGTTCAGAGTCTGTGACTCCTGAGTTTTCTGTAAACCATTCAAATGTTTCTGGTTTCTGAGTTTTGCATTTGAATTCCACTTTCCTGACATTATGACATGGCTCGTGAAGTTTATGATGCTGATGTCACGTGTCACTCAGAAACCCTGGGTGTGCTGCATCCGTGATGAAATACTGCAAAAGTGAGCAGTTGGGTTTTCACTCTTCTTTGTTATCAAAGCCTCTCCCCTAATCTTAATGTAATTCCAAGCTGAGAACTATGGCTTCACTGATACTCGTGTAGTCATTTACCAGATTAGATATTGGAAATTAAATTTTTTTTTTTGTTTGTTTGGTTTTTTTTGCTTTTTGTCATGCAGCCAGCTCTTGGCATGGCTCATTTTTCCAGATGACAGTACATTAACTTTATGTCACAAGTAAACAGCCAATGTTTTCTGTGTTTGTAGAAGATACTGAAAAGAGGAGATGAGAGAGAGGGAGCGATTTATCACAGAGAAACGCAACATTCTAGCTACAAGTTGCAATAAATTTAAAGCTTAAAGGTTTGGGCCAAAAACTACTTCTTTTCTTCTTTCTTCTGTTCTTTAAAAGGAAAATAATGGACAAACAGTTGTGACACTGAGAAGATAAAAAGACCTTTACTTGAAAAAAATTAACTTTGTTCTTCAAACTTCAATCGCAGCCTTACAGATCTTTTGCATTTTAGCGAGCGTTTGCTGAGGCAGATTTTTAGCTCATGTCTACAGATTTAACCAGATTTATTACGTCTTTAGGCAAAAACATTTTCAGCTGTGCTAACATGATTGAAAAAGCAGTCGTTCAATGATTAATTACCCTTTTATTATTAATTTATGTTGCTGATTTATAACATTTTATGATCAATTTAATGTGAATCAAATTGTTTTTATTAATTAAAAAAATCAAAACCAAATGTCATTTTCTTTTTTGAACAAGGACTCCAAACTCCAAAACCTAATTATAAATCTCTTTTACAACTTTTAAATAACTTTTTAAGGACTGGAGCAAAAAAAAAAAATAGCAACAACAAATACACACAGACACACACACACACACACACACGAATATGCTAGCAATAGAGCTTTGCCAGCTCTATTGCCCAAAGCAATAGAGCTGGCAAAGCACTGGGTTGTAATGCAATAAATGAAATATAGCGTGATTAATATTGGTTAAATTTGTCAGCGGAGTTTTATGTGACTATTCATTTTCTCTCTTTCTGTTTGCCTTGGAGAGCAACTGAGGATCGGATAGCTCTCAGAGTCTAAAAGTAGCAGATGTGTGGCTTTTTTGGTATTATCACTCATTTTATTTTATTTATTTAATTTTGCCGCATCTACCCTGTTTTTCATTTGTTTTAAGTTTTTTTCATTTAAGCACATGATTGGGTTGTTTTTTTATGTAGAGGTTGTGCAATCATAGAAATAATACTTTTGACAGGAGATTGGCACCAAATAATGAAACAAATGTTCTTGAAGCAGTTGTTTTGTTAAAATAATATTATATTTTTGACCCAATGTGAAGATCATCATGTTTTATTGGCTTTAAATTCTTCTAAACAGAGTTTGTCTTTAGCATATATACATATTATTTATATTGTAGGTGACCTTTTGTCTGCTTTTGTATTGCACTGAGTGATATTGTTGACTATCTCTGACCTCAGTTTCCAGCACTCTTTGTGATGTAAAGATCATCGTGACGATAGGTGCTCTATTTTCAGAACATGACCTCTTTCATGTAAAGTGGTTTATTTTAGCATCTGCTTGATGAGTTATGGGGTTTTTCCTCCATTGCCAAGCCATGCAGTATGACTGAGGTTTGAGTCACAGGGAAGGATCACTCCTATAGTCACAGATGCATTCAAACTTGGGATAAAGTTAGCTCACCTCTACCTGCTACTGTAGGTGCTAAGCTATAAGGCTTAGCAGGGGTGACTGGCTGATGATGCACACTGTAAACAAACAAACCAGGATCGCCCCACCCCATCGTGAAATGTCAAAACACCCGTTGCAGGTTTTCTTGATGCTTACACACACACGCACACGCAAGGAGACACACACACACACACACGCACACACACACACACACACACACACACACACACACACACACACACATACTGTGTCATGGCAACCATGTCATGCTTGTAGGTTGTGTTGCCCTCAAGGATTATTCCTGTTTGTAACTACAACAGCTCCTTTAAGTGCTTTCTCTAAAACAAAAACACACCAGCGTCTCTTCTCTAGCAGTTTTTCTTCCAACTTTTCAGTTATGGACATTTTTAACTTTTATTTGTAGTACGAGGCTGAAAATGTCAGTTTTGTCAGTCGAACTGATGGTCCACACAAAACAAAACTTTAAGAAGCTCTTGAGACAATTACAATGGACATTTTTACCATTTAATTTTTTTTTTTTTTAAATCAGTTTTAAAATCTATTACTGATGTGTTAGCCTACTGTATGCCCCCCGTATGTCAGTGACAAGATGGCTTTGATTGTAACTCTGAACAATTGTCCTTGAATAGAGCATATGGCCAAAACAAAACTACCATGATACAAAATGTCTATTTTTATAACCCAGATGTTTTGAGTAGGTGGACAATAGTGGACTTGGCTGCCAAAGCACAAAATCCTTGAATAGCTTCCAAAAGGGACTCGTGTTTTAATATATTAGCAGAGTGGGAGTGGTGACCACACTGTCATGTTAGGTGAAAGATAAAACAAAAGCTCTGAGCTGGCTTCATACAATAACTGGGGCTTTTTGGTCTAATGCAACAGACTGGAAAATGTATCACTCTGTTGTAATAATTCTCAGCAATGACGCTGTACAGTGACCGATGGCTAAATGTGCTTTCCAGTGGAAATTCTTTCTTTGCTGATCACTGATTGTTTCATGACTCTGCTATTCTTGATCTGCCTGTTGTTTCTGAGTACTTACCAAATTTCACCAACTCCTTTTTAACTGTGTTACACATAAATGGCAAATACTATGCATTTTTATAAACCTAGGCATTCTGCCTAATCAGCTTTTGTGTCTGTGGCTAGTAAATTTAATTTTAGTGGAAATATGTAAATGTGTTTAAATTTGAAGCATTTAGCCATTTATACAAACATGTTTTGCTTTCAAATCTGCTCTGGCATCTTCTTTTGGTAATTTATGATCTCAGAGAAATGTGACACAAAAAAGGCCCAGTGAAGGAGAAGGCAACTGGAAAGATATTTGTTGACCCGCCCTGTCATCACGTGAGCTGGGCCTTCATGAGCCAAGGTGTGCCCCACTCCACCATCTTGTGAGTCATTAAGGTCACATGGGTAGACCGTGAGTGTGAGTGAAATGGCTTGGAAGGGATCTTAGGACTCCACCTCCACCTGGTCAACCCCACTATGGGGTTAAATACCTCTATCGAAAAAAGAAGTGCTTGGCTGGTGGCTCATTTGAACTTATACAGCTAATTTCAAACACTCAACTAAGAATCAATAGGACAGGCAAGATTGCTGGTCCATGCTTTTGTTTGGGCCTTTTTAGTTTTTAGATACATAAACACCTCATTATTACATAATAATAAAAAAGGATGGTAATGTGACCTTTCCAGTTATAGTGGAAAAAACATTTCTTTTAAGGCCCTATTTTATTTTGAGAAATGCCAGACTCATTACGACTAGCTAGAGGTCTTTTCTTGCCAATATCTGCCAAAACTTTGTCCCCTCCTCCCTTTAATTACTGTACAATCTGCATAATAAAGCTTTGTGTTTATACGGGTTGCTCACAATCAAAAAATAATTAGACATGGCAGTCGCTCTGCATTAATGTAGTTCCCACAGAAAGTTTGCAGTAATAAAGTATGCACAACCAATTACTGAGGAGCAGTAACCCTCTCCCCCCACTTTTAAACAATGGAGAGGAGCATCATTTCCTCTTCCTCTGCAAGGAGCATATGTCGGACTCTCAGAGGACTTTTTACTAAAGCCTCACAGAGGGTCTGCTTTCTAACAAGCTTCACACAATAACTGAGCGTCCTCTGTTGATGCAAACACCAACAGGAACCTGCTAAATCTGGTACATGGCTGTGTGGATTTATGTCTGACCTACATACACATTCTAGGGGGGCCATATGGGGGCTTTGTAGACCTTTGGGCCATCCATTCATTTGTCTTTATGTATCAGTGCAGAGAAGAACAACGTTACCTCCCTCAGGTCACAAAAGGAAATGGATATAGACAAAGCTTAGTTTAACCCTGCACTCTCAAAACACTTAACCAACACTAAGACACTTTATTGCGCTGTTTACTACACTGAAGACCTTCTAATATTTGACACTCTGCTTAATTGTTTTTATCTAATAACACATTTTAAATTATGTTTTTGCATTGATGATATTGACATATTTATAGTCATTTTACTTTATTTTATTTGTTTTCATTATGCAGCTTCTTATCTTCTTATTTGATCTATTTATCATATATTCCTAGTGTAAACCCCAAATGCCAGAATTCAAAATCTAGTGATCCAAGATACTGATCGCCTCAGTCCTAAATACATTTTACGATGTATTTGTTTTCAGAGAAGAAACTGCGTGCCCGAGTGGTATAGCAGGTTAGTGGTTCTTAGAAACTCAGAACCACTGTCTGGAAATCTGGAATGTGAAACAATATCATGAACTGGAGGAGCTCTGATGCATTTTTCTCTGTATTCATTAAGGGCTGAAAAAGACAAGGTCAGAGGAATTGTTCTTGCTTTTATTGTGTAAGAAGAGATTATGTAACTCTTCTGCAACTGTAGATCTGAAGAATCATTACCTTACATGTTAAAGCAGATGGAATAAATAGACCACGTCAAGTTATTTATGTTTTATAAGTAAATACTTTCATGCATTATACCACACCTGTTTTTGAACAAATATCAGTTTCATCAATAACATTTTTTATTTAATTACTTTGACTTCAGTACATGGAGGTACTTTAGGTGGATCAGTGGTTAGTGGTTAACAGATTTACATGCTATACACACAATTGTTTGAGACCAGGAGGAGTCACAATCCCAGCCTCACAAACTGGTGGTGACAAGCTAGAGTGCTAACAATGCTCATTCCAAACCTGAAGGAATGGGAGGAGATCAAGTGTAAAACGTCTGCCATTTCAAACATATGGATACATCAGTGATCCATCCATCTGCCAGGACTCCTTGGGAAATAAGGAAGCAATCAAAAGTATCTATGCAAGACAGAACTTTAAGCTAGCTAAGCCTTTACATTTCTGGGTAAGCAGGTTTCTCCATCATAAATCTACCTTTTTATCTCAGTTTTTTAAACCTTTAAAGTGATGGGATTTCACATTGGAATGTTTCACTTTACTGCCCAAAGCTGAAGATACTGTAGTTGTGTTAAAGTGCACTTGAATGCATCCTATGTGTGCGCATAATGTATGTTTGTGTATATCCACACAAACATACCATTAGGAGCAAGTGAGAAGTGTGTTAATGGGGGCTTTTCCAAGTGCAGGAGGCCTTTACAGATTAGAGAGCAGATGTCGTGTTGATGGGTTCGGCTGTTACTTTTTGCTGTATACGCCTCAGAATGAGCAGTGGGCCCAGCAGAGTGCTACATACTTCACAGTGGGTTCCTTGTTTTATAATGTAACTAACACCAATGCCAAGCATTCCTAAGAATCACACTACCGAATGCCAGACGGAGATTGCAGTTCTGGGCACAGCGCCCCTGTTTTGTCTTAAAAAGAGGTGATTTTATAATGTTGCAAACATGGGCAGATATATTACAATAATGCCTCCAAATAAGTCATAGTGGAAATTTGGAGGGTCTCTTTTTAAGGTGCCAATAAACCTGCAAATATCTTAGGGTGCTTTTGCACAGTTACACCTATTTCACAAAAATTTAGGATGCTCTGTAAACAAAAACAGGGTTTTGCCAGTGTCATGTCAGTTCAATAGGACATAGAAAACATATCAAATGTTTGCATGCGTCTCCTTTTCTTTTGACAACAGTCTGTGAACATCTGTAAACGGAGCAGGCCAGCTGTTGGACTTGTGGGAAAGGAATGTGGGTCCCGAATTATCTTTGTCGTATTTTTAGTTTCATGATGTACCAAATGTTTTCATTTGGTGAAAGCTCTGAACTACAGATGGATCAGTTAACAACCTGGACTCAACTTTGCAACTTAGCATTGTTTTATTGAAAAATGCTTGGCCTTTGTAAAAAAAAGATCTGGACAAGAATCTCTGTTGTATTTTCCAGCACTGGTGGTGCCTGTCCAAACCTGCAAGCTGCCAAATCCACAGGCACTAATCACCCCCATACTATCGGAGGTTTCTAAAACTTAAACCTTTGATATGTTTTCTATGTGCTAATGTGAATAAAACATGGGTTTATGTGATTTTTAAATCATTCTGTTTTTATTTACATTTTATGTGCTATGTAATTGTTTGTTTGGAGGTTTGTTCCAGTTCCACCTGTGAATCAAAGCCAAGAATTCGCTGCCCTACAATCTCTGTTTTGGCCTACAGTAACTCTAGAATAAAATATTTTTCTTTAGCTGCTCCATATTTCACACGGTTTATGGCCAGACTGGATTATTGCAGCTGTTTGCTCAAAACAGATGTTATAGAGAGTGGTGATAATCAACCAGAATAGCCAAAACATGAACAAAACCAAAACATGCATCCTGAAAAACACTGAAAAGCACATAAGAGGTGACAGGAACTGAACAGTTAGGTCGTACTTACCAGCAGTCTTGCCACTAGGAGCGGCCCTATACACTTACCAGTTACACATATTTCCCCTTGTTAGTAGAAAATTAAGGATGTGTACTGAAACCTCAGTATTAAGGCTAATTAGTTAAAAACGATCAAATTGTGGCATGAATAGCTCACAAACTTCATTTTTAAATTTGCAGTAAGATAATAACATCCTTGTAAAGACTGACCGTACTAACATTATTCTAAAGTAACCACATTTTTAAGGTTTGCCAAACTAAACATGGAGCAAGTTTTAGGCAGAAATTCTGGAGCTCCACTTGACTCTCCACCCACACCCCCGACCTCCTCATCACATTTTTCTTCCGCCTGTCCAAATCAAGGACACATTAAACCTTGCACTGACACCGAAAGTCAGCATCAGACCTAAATCATGTGCTGCAGAACCGTGGGGTTTGACTGAGAGAGGGTTCAGAAAGCGAGGCAGCTTGAAACTGTCCAGTTGCTTAGAGAGAATTTGAATGTTGGAAGATTAGTTGTTAAGACCAAAGAGGTGAATGATTTATGATAAAACTTTGAAGTTCAGTTTAAGTTTTTTAGAAACTGTTCTTCTTTAAAAATCCTTCAAAACTCTTCTGCTTTGAATACTTTTTCCTCCCATTTTTTTTAAATTATTCAGCTGTTTTGCATGTTTTGGCAGTTGAGCATTACTTTCCAGTATATATAAACTGCCTTTTACTTTCTTTCTTTTGACTAACCTGGTGAGAAATTGTGATCCTGCTTTTATTTCCCAGACTATAAATATGACTGACAAAGCTCTTATGAATATTTCAGGGGACAATAAATGCTCCATATAAATGATTATACTCATGCTCTCGAGCAGACAGTTTAATAAAGTGAAAAATTACAAGCAGATAAAGGAAGGTAGGAAAAAAACAAGGAGGATGAGGAAGGATGGCAGAAGATTTAGCAGAGTGCAAACTCCTACACTTCTTCAGTTTGACAGTAAACCAAAAATGTTATTAGGAATCATAATAAGTATTATAAAATACTAGTGAATTAAAATGTGGCTATTTGAACACCCATTGGTACCACAGGAACAGGAGGGACGATGGCCGTCCTAGGTGACATATTATTTTTCTTTTTTTAACCTTGTGATCAAAGTTAATACAATTTTAATCCAAGCCCAGTGACTCTGGGCCAGAAAATTACATATATTTAATTAATTAATTAACTTCTTACTGCATTTGGAATTGCACAATAAATAATGTAAAAATTCGTTCTTGAATTAAGGTCCAGGTTGCCATCAAGCAGGACCAATTGCCCCTTGGCTTGGGGCCCCTTGCCAATGGAGGTCGCCTGAACGCTTACAAACTTTAACCCGCAGCAGCAAAAAGTTAAGACCCAGGAAAAGTGTTATCACTTAATATTTGTGACCGGTTGCAGCTGCTGGGTCGGAAACCCTGTGAGATTGTATTTCCTTTAGAAGAGTGCAGGATTTAAACAAGCCTCTAAAGAAAGCTTAAATTCCACTTTGTAAAAGAGACACTTTAAAAGAGAGGATGAAAAAGATGGAGTTTTCTGGAGGTGAGCGCTGACCCTGGACCTGCTGCGTCTGGTCCTGTGTGATATGAGCTGTCTGAGGATTATAGCTGCACAGAACCTGGGGCATTTAGGCTCAGGCCTGCTGCGTATTAACTCGGACAGAGTTACCAGACAATAATAACTCTTTCAAGAGATCATCAGAGAAAATGTCTTTGGAAGGGTCGGTGACCACCAGCCTGTTACATCACAGCCTGAAAAACAAAACATCTCGGGGGCACAGCCCTTGTTGATTTTGGGAGTTATGCAATCCCAATTGAATTTGGCTGGCTGTTGTTTGCAGTAAATGCCCACCTTATCTGCTGAGTGGAAGCCTGGAACTTCTAATGCCCCTTTGATTATTAATCACTCTATTAGGAATCAGGATTACGCCGTGCTGTTTGCTACAAGCTTGTTGTATTGTTGTGGATGTCTGTGCTTTCTTTTTTTTTGGGTCCTTGCAAACCAGCTGGAGGATCAGACCTTTGGAGAGAGGATATTAACTGCAAGCTTAACAGGGTTTTCAGCTTGCACACAGGTTTAATGATTGATTTTTGGTCCCTACTACAAAGATAAGTGATTTGTATGACGTTAAAATATTGTCAAATACCCTTAATAAGGTAAAAAAAAAAAAAAAAAACAAGCTTGAAAGCTGTAATGCACAACAGTGACTGTACATAAAATCACCTCGTGCACCCATTTCTCAAACATGATGCTTTCTAGCATGCACTCGTCAGCAAAAGAGCATCGATTTCTACCAGCAGTTAGCATAAGACAGTGCATAGTACAGAGACTCTTTACTGCTGCTGTTGAGACATAAGACAGGATCACCACTTACAGTTAAATAAGGGACTAACATTTAAAATGTTTTCTTTCTGATAAACTGCAGAAAAATTTTTTTTTCTTCATGTGTTTTGTTTCTCTTGCTTCTGATCAGAGCTATAAAAATGTTCAAAAAAATAGGTGTGCTAGCAATAAACAAAAACCACATAATTCTATACATCCTGAGAGGAAGTTTACTGTCTGCCCCTTTGCATTCTCGCGGGCAAATCCAGAAGGAGTTTGAAGTTCACTGTTGGTCACTTACCTGCACCTTCTTTGGAATCAGCTCGCTACGGTGGAAAGAAGGGCTTACATACCCACTCTCCACTGAATTCACTTCGTTTCCAAGAAGTCTGTCTGCCCACCTGCAATCCCTCCAATACTTACAGCATCCATCCTAGTCAGTAAGGCCTTAGAAATTTTTCATTATACGCCCTCACAGATTCTCATAATCCGCTGTCCCTCTCCCACTACCTGTTTCCTTGTCTACAGAGTCCTCCCGAGTTTGCTTGATGAAAAAGCCCCCTGTTCTACAGCCCACTTGTCCTTTATTATTTTCTTGAGTTCTGTAAACAAACCTTGAAAAACTCTCTGGTCTGAATCTGGTCCTTGGGTTTGGACATTGCAAAAACATGACAAAAGAAGGTGGGTAAACTGTAAAGAGAAAATATTTTCTCGCATACTCTGCACACAGATGTAGCTGAAAGAGATTGGGATACCTTTTTAAAATGGATTACTGGCTCAAGGGCCATTACAAATCAGAGAGACACAATTTGGACAAAGACTCTCAAGTTAAACAACTTAAAGAAGAAAACCATAGTACTGCATAAGGTGTGCTAATCAGTGTTTTCAGTGTGTGTCAGTAGTTAGGTGAGTGATTAAGTGTGCATTGTGCTGTAAAACCTAAAACAACCAGGCAGAGGCTTACCAAACAAATAACATGGTGCTGGCTGAATGGAGAGGAAAAACCCAGCCAGAGCTGAGGCGGCTAGTTCTTAAATGCTCCAGAGAGATGGCCAGGTGCTCCCAGTCGCACTAATTATCCCTGCCTACCAGGAACCTGAAAGACTACACAAAGAGACACACAAGGGAAAACACAGCAGGCCCTGGCCAAAGCAGAGAGCTGTCACACTCAAAATGAGCTTGAGTGTTTAATACGCTCAAACTCAAGTGGCAAAAATGCTGGGCCACCAATGCATTTACTCTGCAGGAGCTGCTTGATCATGGAAACCTACGCTGTGAAGCTCCCAGCGAACAGTTTTGGTGCAGATGTTAATGACAGAGGAGGTTTGGACTTCTGCAGTTACTGAGTCAGCGGAGTGTTGATCACTTGACCTGAGCACTTGTCAACCCTGCTTTATAACTTTAT
>VUQR01012221.1:7183-34941 GCA_015108515.1 Hemichromis elongatus
CAGATGGTAAAATCACAAAAAAAAAAAAAAAAAAAGACCTCAATGATTACCTTTACACTCAAAAGATTTTTGTTTAAGACAGAAACAGAGATGTTTCTAACTAAATAAGATTACACAAAAGCTGATTTAAAAAAAAAAAAAATCAATGGGGAAAAAAATCGTAAGTACAAAATTTACAGCAGGCCTGATAACACAGAATACGTGATGAGTTTTGACTCCAGAGGCTAAACAAAACTAAAATATCTCAAATACAGGCTTAAGCTGGCTGAACCAGCTGAACCTGAAGTGTTGCCACTTTGTTTGTGATTCTTTTGGCAACTGAGTTCTCTGCACCAATCAATCACATTAGTAGCTGCTATTCACCCGCATGGACGGTACTTTTATTTTCAGTCAGTGAGTCATAATGTTGCTGCAAATCCTTAGCAATGTTCACCAAATATTCTTGACAACTTGAAGGGAAATTGCTATGAAATAATCACCATATAATATATGATAATATCCATTTCAGCCTAAAGAGAAGTCACTATGCAACTCTTCACTTTTGACAGGCACGTTAAAAGTTACAGACTGGCCTTTAAAAGTTAAAATGGCTTTTACGTTGAGCCAAATCAGAAGCAAACACTGACAAAACACATTTCTAAAAATATTTTTTTCTTCCAGCCTTGAATTCTCATGGCTAACACTTTTCATGAGTTATTTCTAGACACACGTGTGACACTTCTATTATACTCCACCAATACTAGATGAGAACAAGACGATGGAAAACTGTGAGCACCACTGGAAATCCTTCACTGATGTTATCCAGTAAACCAATCAACCAGTGCTGAGATTCATTTTGACCTAAAAAAAAACAAACAATGGGCTGTATACTTGTCATATGGTGGAGAAGGGACTGCAGAAGTGTTGAGGAACTTCTGAAATCCAACAGAAATTTAAGATGTTAGAACATATAATAAACTGCCTGGCCAAAACAAGGATTTAACTAAGAAAACACATAAAAGCCTTCCACTGTATAATTACTGCAGTAATTAATATATTTTTGCTGACAACAGGTTATCCAACACTAACCAATGCAGTTCTCAAGGAACCATAATTGAAGATATCGCGCTGTTGTAGAAAAGACGCTAGTCCATTTCACAACGGTCAAGCTATTGGCCTACATGGTGAAACAATTAAAACAGATCAACAGCAGAACTCAAGGCTGTGAACAGTGAAGGTAAATATTTCTAAGTGCACACTGAGAACTCAATGGAAACTGCGTTGCTTCAAGAAAACATGCAGCTGGCTTAAATGAGGTTTACATTTGCTAGGGAGCATGAAGAGCAGACTCTGGAGGAATGGAAAAAGGTCATGTGATTGATGGGAATATCAGGGTAAGAACAGACAGATGATATGCTGACCACACAACAAGTCTGTGGGACCCGAAGTTGCTTCAGTTAGTCAGGTTTACGTTTGAGAATATTATGTGACCCAAGAAAAAGCTCAGCTGACAACCTGAAGATACTGAACTCAACTAAATTCCATTTTATTTATATATTGTGAAATCACAACATTGGTGGCCTAAAGTTGCTTGATATCATAAAGTAAAGAACCTAAAATATTACAGAGGTCCCCTAAGAGCAAGCACTTGGCAACACTGGGAAGGAAAAACTCCTTTTTCCAGGTCAGGCACGGAATTACTAGGTTTTTCCCATTAATGGGAATGAGAAGTTCAAGGACTATGGTAGACTGGCCAGTGCTGTATCCCCACTGAGAATCTTTGCTGAAGAAGACTTTATACAACTCTGACTCTCCAATCATCAATGACGAAACCGTAGCAAAATCCCAGTAGAACTCTGTATAAATGTTGTGATATTCCCTAACCTTACAGGAACAAGCCTAAGGCAAATGCACATTGTCATCAATGCAAAATAGTAAAAGTTGCCTTGGTCAGGCAGTGTACGGCAGTCTTGTTAGGGGTACAAAATGTAACACTAAAAAGTCATCTCATGGTTTTCCAAAGGTGCTTTTCACATTTTTCCAAAGTGTCCCAATACCACACTCACAGATGTAAATGCATTTGATGGAGAAAATATGAACCTGCTGAGCAAACATTTCAAGTGGTCTCTAAAGTCCTACATCGAAGAATGATCCATGTTCGACGAAGGACAAAGAAGCTCAACAAATTATTTTTATGGCTTTAGGATTATGCATATTTTGTAAGTCATTTGGGTGGAAGTTACTCCCCAAATGTTTGCGTCAGTGTGTGGAATAAAATATAACCTTAGATTTTTTTTAATCTACACAGGTGACAGAATTTCAGGTGGCTCCATGAGACGCTTATAGGGATATGCCCCAAAGTTATGTCCTTCTCCCTGCTGAACCTCTTAGTAAGTAGAGAAGAAGAGCATCACAAATATGAACATAAACCAAGTGAATAAGAAACATAAGATTTAAAAGAAAATTAATGTTGAACTTTTGATTGTCAGCTGTTCTTGGTGCTTGCATTTAAAAAAAATGCTAGACTGATTGTTCATATTAACCTAGAGTATTTAGTCACATGCACACCTGGCTGCTAAACCTAGCTTAAGTTAACAAAGTGTAATATAACAGTGCTCTTCTTTCAGAGAGGTGCTGATTTTGTACAATGTTATCTGTAGTGCTGAAAGTAGTATTATTTTCTCCACCCAAACAACACAGGTTATCTAATAGAAATGCAGCTGTATATAATATAGGATTTACTGTTACATTATGCTGCATTACTTTAAGCTTGTTGTCACTATATGTATTCACTCATTGCATTTCTCAGGTTTAAAAAAAAAAAACATCTCTGAAGATGCACCATAAGGATTTCAGCTTTATTAATGTGTGTTTCAAAGTGTAGCTCTCTTACTACTGTTACCATACTAATGTTAATATAATGAAATGTGTCATTTAAGGTGATTTTTTTTTAAGACAGTATTGGCTTTGCTTCGGTTTTTTTATATCTATATATGTACCTTTGTTAACAAAACTACGAGGTGGGGTGGTTCTCTTCCTCACATATTAAATAATAAATGATGTACCAGCCCTTTTTGAGTAAAGAAAAAAATACTAACATTTTATAGCATTAGTAATAATGTTCTTGCCTAGTTAGTGAAGCTGCAAGTGATTTTGAAATGTGCTAATATAGTAACAGACATGCTGGTCATCATCACATTCAGAGATCCACTCTGAATATAATCAAAGATTGGACTATTTGGACCTGAGATTTTAAGAAACTGCTGTTGAGAATCACTTTGTGTGTTTACAGGTGCGTCTCATTTTCGCAGAATTCATTTTGATGTAGTAGACCAAGTACCTACTTGTGTAGGGTGTGACGTTAAGGTACTGTCTTTTCAACTTGATGATGGCAAGCTGGTCACTCGGAGAACTACGACAGTAGCAGGTGACTGGAACTGTTGTAATAGCTGCAGCAATACAAGTTACAAATCACTGACCTAAAACTAGTTTTGCCTACACTAAAACAACCCAAGCTACGAATGCAGATCCACTGCCTAAAAAACAGGTTGCTTTTTGCTAGATAGCGCGCAGCAGACAGTGTCAAATGACACTGTTATCCAACACTTCTTGGCGGAAAATTTTTCACTGGTTCCTCCCTTTCCTCTTCAACCATTAAGGGTCCAGTCATAAAAGTCAAGAGACTGGTTGGCAGCAGCCTGGCAAGCACTGGTCACTCTAGCAACCACTGGTTGTCAAGGTTGCTATAGGTTGCAGACAGTCACTGTGAAATTGATGACTAAATCCCTAGTTACTGCAGCCAAGAGACCAGTCAGTGACCTATAGGTAGTCATTGGTCGCTAGGGAAAAATACGTATTTCCTAACCAGTAGGTGAGTGGTTTCTAGAAGCTGTTACTAGTTGTGAGGTGAAATCAGCTACAGAAAGGTATACAGTGCGAAACATACTGTCAACACCTGAAAACTGTGCGAAAAGTGGTACTGACACAGTGAAGAGTCAGATACTCTTCATTTTCAAAGTAAAAGTTGTGGTTTTTGGAACATCTTGGTGTAAACGGTAAGGCACAACTTTTACTTTGAAGGAAACCATTCACAGTCTCCAGGATGTAGTCCACTCTTTTCAGGTTTCTCAGAATCTTGCTGGTCAGTTAGTGTTTTTAACTCCGTGTCTTCCGTGAAAACTAAGGGCGACCGCAACGATATGCTAGCGATCAAAGCAACCACAAAAAAAGCCAACAGCATCTAGAAATCACTTGCCAACTGGTCAGGGAATACACAGTTTGATGACTAGTCTCTAGGCCTATAGGTGACAAATGAAAAGCATTCTCCAATCAACTTCTAATAACTGTTATGTTTACAGCAGGTACCCATTGTGAATTGCATGTAGTGTAGAGAAGCATACATTAAGAGACAGAGCAGGTTTGTGCATTAATGGTTTTCAGCATGTGAGTTTTGCAAATGAATTATTATAAAAATCATACTATCACATAGATTAAATATTCTTAACTTTTCTCTAATTAATATTAATGTGATTTTTGGGTTCATAATGCAACTGTGATGTTGTGTGCATAAAATAGTCAATTTAGAAATCAGAAAAAAATAGAGGCTACTGCCTTAAGACAGCATTTCCCCAACTGTATGCATTTGAGTTTCTCCAAAACTCTTTAAAAAAAAACAAGAAAACAAACAAAAAAAACAAAACAAGAAATTGTCCTTTGTCTGAGACTCCACTGATGTCACTGACGTGTTACAGGCTTAAAAAAAACACCTTCTGTGAAGATGTCACTAGAAGTGGATTTAAGTGTCTTCAACTACAAATAGTCTGCTCTAATCAGGATCGTGCTTCAGCGCAATTAAGTTAATTGAAACAAGGCCCTCTGTGCAGAGGTAAGTTCTTGCTAATGTTAACTGGTTTGACTTCGCGAAGAATTTGATGAAAAGGATGAGGGCTGATTTCAGTTATACTATGTGATTATTCAGCCTATTCAGTACTTAGGTAAGTATTGCTTGAAGGCTGTGATTCAGAACTTAAATGGGGCATCCCTGAATACCCCAATCATTACAAGGCCCCATAATTGACAAGTATAGTTTTTGCATTACTGGATCATGGATTAAAGGAATACTCCACTGTTTTTAGTAACCTCATCTATCTATCTACCTATACATACATTATAAACAGTGCAAAAAGTAGCTACTCTATACGTGCTTTGCATTGTCACAGTCCTCAGACTTTTTCAGGAAAGCAAAAAGACTTTCAGTGGAAATGCTGGCAAACTGAAGCTAACCAGCGGCACATTAGAGGCTAATCATGTATACTGACTACCGCATTTAATGTAGCAGAGGTAAGAAAGAGGAATGTTTTCACTTGCAAGCCTTCTCATAAGGTGCGAAAATGTGTAAAAATGGAAATACAGTGCATTGACCAGATAGAATTTTAAAACTTGGTTTAATTAAGTTGAACAGTGTTTTTTAGTGGCCTCCATTCAGGTTTTGGGGCATTCCCCAAAACCCGAATAGTAATAGAAAATAAAATATTGTCACAGTATTATATACTGTAGCTTTAAATTCTCTTTACTTAAGCAATTAGCAATAGAGGAAACAAGTTGAAAGAATGTTTTCTCAGCCAAATTTTGATTTTAAAAACACCAACATGTAGATAATATTCTATATCTACGTTAAAAAAATTAAAACAGTGGAGCATTCCTTTAATTGAGGGCAGGCAAAGGAAATCTGTGATATGCAGCCACTGATAACAAATGGCACAGTAAATGAATGATTTACGTATAAAAAGAAGAGAAAAAGTGCCAGTGACAACCAGCTATGGCAAAGTTGTATTTAGGAAAAACACTACGACCACGTAAAACAATTGTCTTTTTAAAAAAGCTAATAGGACAAACCTTAAAGATACCAGCTGGCAACAAGACAAGGGGCCCACCCTTCATCATGTACCAATAAGCAAAAAGGCAATACAGGATGAAGAGCCTTAAGGGGAAGAGTGAGTGTGCTGGGCCAGTGTTTGATTAAATCTTGAATAAATTGTAGAAACAGGGCTTATTTTAACACTAGTTACACATTGGTGGAGATCTTGTACTTAGGAGACATGTTATTATGGAACCAGATGAAACTAAAAATGACGCCCATGGTTTTGGGTACGCGCTCGTCGTAGGCAAACGTCATGGCCTCGTGCAGCGGGACTTTGACCACCTCGATAAGCTCTCCCTCCTTCGGCTCACCTCCACCTGGGCTGACGCAGTTGTCATCAGACACCTCGGCGTAAAACATGGTCTGCTTGGCACCAGTTACACCTACACCCGACCTGGAGGAGAGACAAAAAATATCTAAAAGGATATTTTCTATCTTTTTTCATTTTTAAACAGGGCTGAGTGTCTTGTGCTGGTGCTTCAGTATTGAGACAACACTATTAGAGAACAAAACAAAGAAACAAAGAAACAAGTCTTTCACTGTTTATAATAACTTAAAAAAAAAGTACAGTGCAAAAACAATAAATTCTTTAGCATTTCAATAAAATATTCAATCTCTGCCGCAGGCTACAGTGCTTTCAGGTTGCCTGCTATTAGCAAAGAGCTTCAGTACACTGAGTACTTCTGTCAGAAACACCCTCATAGGTGTTATGGGGGTTAAGATGATCCCCGTCTGTATAATGGAAGCAGCCCACACACAACAATGGTCATAGACAACACCAACAGAGCTGGAGGTGGTGTGCAAGTTATATCAAAAGCATCCTTATGAGAGTCATCACTCAAAGCTGTCCAGCTGCTGCTGTCTAATGTGGGGCTGTTCGTCTCCTGGGTCTTTTCACTGCCGCTTCAAGCTCTACTCAGCTAATAATACATTGACAAAGATGGATGACTTGCCTGATGCTTCTTTCCAGGTCACTTACATAAAATGTGCACTTTTAGTTTATAATTTCAGAACTTCCTCCAAAAAGCAACCAACAAAAACCCACAAAAAAACCACTAAAAACAAACAAAAAACCCACTGTGTCACCAACAGTGTTAAGTCTTTTTATTAAAAATCCCGTTTTCCTGGTTAAACACTGAACAAGTCAGCACTTTATAGGTGGCAGAGCTTAACTTAAAAGAATAAAGTCAGAGTCTGAGTTGGATTAACAAGTCCATTAATAAAAAGAAACCCCTCCTATATTCTTATAACTGACACAATTTACAGCCAAACCCAGGATTTAATGTTGCTATTAATTAATATAGATAAATGGTTCTTATATAGTACTTTTCTACTCTACCTGAGCACTCTAAGCGCTTTATTCAACATGCATGATTCAACCATTCATATGAGCACTTTTTCTATGCCTAAGCACTTTCTATACACATTCACAATCCAATGGAAGCATCGGATTGTCCATCCACTGGATTGTGAATCCATTGGAGAGCAACTTGGGGTTGCTCTCCAATGGATTATGGATATTTGGGCATGCAGACTGAAGCAATCAGGCATCTTTACAGGCTAAACTAGTGAAACAGCACCAAATCACGGCAAAAAACACTCACATATAGAGCAAAGGATAATTAGACTTAAAAATCATATATCAGTTTTAAGACCCATGTCGATACCGATATTTGGTGGAAAAAATTCAACATAGCCTTTTCAAGACACATAAACAGATTTGTTATGTGTATTTATGAGTCTAAAATTTTATGATAACACAGTTTAAAAATAATCTTGTTTTATTATCATAACAAGTGATGGATTAATCATTTACGCTCTCCCCAACTCTGAGATAAGATAGTTGTTGCGTTTGCGGTGTTCCAAACAAGTATTGCGAACAGGAATGTTGTAGAGTCCCCTCTGGTGGATAAACTATGTAACATCAACACTACTAGCATGGATGTGAAGGGCGTTTCTCCCTTCTCGTCTTTACGTTTTTACATTTTCATTTATTGTCCGTTAAACGCAGATACAGATAAGTCGGCTAAAGCTATTATGGGCTGATATATTAGGCCCGTCGACGTATCAGCTGGGAACCTATCATGTTCACACAGCTAGTGGAAAAAAGTGGAAAAATTTTCAAACAATCAGATACCATTCCCAGAATGACAGCTTTTATAGACTAAGCTCGTTTTCAATGGTTGTTCCTATTAGCTGAAAGAGTAAAATAGCAAAAAGTTATAATATTTGCCTGGTTATTTAAGCCTTTTTTAATGTCTTCTTGCTTTTTTCCAGGTGAATCTTAAGAACTTATTTAAAAACTACTTTATATCACTCCCAGTGCTCAGGGTAAGGGGAGCACTGATTTTGCCATTCACCAGCCGACCACCACACAGGAAAATTGCACACATGATTTGACTAATATGCACTTTAAGTCTGGCAACTTCAGTAATCTACTTTGTATTGCTTAAAAGTTTTAAACACTGCAAATGTAGGTTATTTCCTAGCGAATGCTGCACAAGGAAGTTCAGAATGTATAATTAATGGAAATTATAACAAAATAGGACAATAGGAAATTAATTGTTAAGGGACAAGAAATCCAGTGGGAGGGACTAAAGTAGATAAGATACATAAGATAATGAAAACATTGCACTGAGACTTTCCTGTGATTTGAGTTGATAGATACCTGACAAAAGACCTTGACCGAGTGCTCCTACACCAACCATCAGCTGTAAATTATTTTTTAATTATGCACAATAAACTCAAAAATCTAACCTGTAAGAAGTAATCCTCTTCAGCTTGGAAGCTGGCACATCATAGCCACACTCTTCCAGCACCTCCTGGCGGGCGATCTCCTCCAGAGAGAGGTTAGGTTTGTCCACAAGGCCCGCGCAGAGCTCGTAGGTGACCCCCGCAGAGGCAGGCAGCCACTGAGAAGAGCTCTCCCCTTCTGAGACTGACTGGCCCTCCTGAGACTCCGTCGCGGTTTCTGCAGCGCCCTCCTCGGTTTTTTCAGCAGACTTCGGTGGCTGCGTCTTGGCCTTTTCCCATTCACACATGTATACAGCTGATGGTGGGAGAAGTGGAAGTAAATGCCAATACACTCAGGTGAAAAGAGCTCATTTCAACTGCAATGACTACTTTTCGATCTTTAAACATTTATTGTCTGATAAATCTGATACATCATGAACTCCATGTTTAAAATAGAATCTAATTTTACACTGAACATAAATACTTAAAAACAAAATAAAAGCCAAAAGAAAAGGGCAAAAAGTCTCTGGTGACTACTAACAAAGGAGGCTAGGCTGCTTTGTAATGAGACCTCCTGCAGTCTATTTATGAATCATTATTGTTGCTTCCATCTATTTGAATGAAAAGTATGCACAGGATGTCCATAGGATGTATACCAATCTTAAACTCGATTGGTGACAAAATTAAACTGAATAAACTATACTGCAGTGTTTTTTGTGTGCCATTTTGTGAACACAGAAAAGGAAAACTTACCGGGGCGGAACTGTTTGACGAGGACAAAACAGTGTGAGGTGGTGTTGAAGATCAGCACAGATACACTGCAGACATGGAGGGGAGGTGAAGTTAAATAAATGCTATTCTGAAAAAACATTTTTTCTACCTGCCAAAATGACACATCGCTGGTGCAGTAATCTCTTTCAGCCTAAGACTTCAAGAGTTCAAGAGAGCATTAAGTCAGTGCTGAACCGATTTTTAAACCACTAATTAGTCTAAAACAGGCACAAGTCAAGGGACCCTGGATTCATGTATAATGATGGTCAAACACTGGGTCAAATGAATTGGTTGTAAACTGCAGGCAAAAACCAAAGTAAAATCGCAACTGCTGAATTTTTTAACCAGATTTTGGGTCACAGCAATTACCCGCATATTTACTGACCTGATTATTTGAAAGTTTGTCCATTTTTCACATGAACATCTGCCATTACAACAGCATTTACAACATTACTGAAAGGAATATCAGAAAGGCAAGTGTTTAATTGAAATATACAAAGTGTAATGTAGTTCTGTGCCATTCGTGGAAGTGTTTAACAAAAATCATAACCTACAAACAAACGGAACCATCATACCCCTGACTTAACCTTTGTATTAGACATTTCCTGTTACAAAGACCTAAAAATAACATGCCACTAAAAATAAAACGGGCTGCCAAAATGAACAATTTTCTAAAATAAGAGGCTTGCTTCACTGCTGATATTCACAATGACTCTTAACAAGCAGGATATGGAGATAAAATAGAAGGAAGGTCAGCATGATATGCTTCGCCACTGGCACCCAAAGAGCTCTATAGGCACAGGTGGGTCACCGCTCGAGTGTGTTTGTGTGTATGTGTGTGAGAGTCTGAGTGTTGCTGCTTGTGGCGACTTGAGGCCTGGGGTTTGTGTTGGGAAAGCGGATGCGTCTGAGGCGGCAGGAAGCCCTGCCCTGTCTTTCCCATGGAAAGAAGGAACCAGGAGTTTACTGTTACAACACCTAGCTGCAGCTCCTGGGCTGATACTTGTTTAATGTCTGTTTGCGTTTTAGATTTTCAGTTTTTCCTTTTCAAACATGTGTAATGTCAGCTGACTGGTTAATCCTTCTTAAAAATGGGATCTGGTGTTTTTTCTTCTTGTCACTGTTCCCTCTGTAGTTTATTTTATTGAATCCACTACCTCATTTAACCTTCAGTGAAAACAAATGTCTGTCCCTAAAGTGTGCATTAAATCACAGGAAAAGTAACCACTGACATTATGCCCAAGTCGTTACCTCATTTATATTGGTACAAACACAGATCAAAAAGTCATTAAAAATACTTCTACTGTGTATACTTTAAGTTGAAAAAAAGTAAAGGTAATAAATGTAGCCACTAGTAGGCCTGTAAACTACAAGAGCCATTAACTGTTTGCCATTTGCACACATTAAAAAATGTTTTCTGCTTTGTTGGCTCTTTTTTAGAGACACTTTTGTGTTCAAAATTGCACAAATGAACTTCCAGCAATAACAAGTTAAAATCAAGGCCGGAATTAACTGTGGGCATCCTTATAAATTTGTATAAAATATACCATCTCGTGGGCCTGAAAACAGCTTCGTCACCTGTCTTCAAAAACGTCACCTATCTTTCTGTTACTGATTAAAAAGCCTTTGATTCTGATCTGGATCCAGTGAGCAAACTCTGCTTCTCATCTATTCACCTCCTTTCGCCATACTCCATTGTTTGCTCTCACCTTGAGAACACAGAGCAGCCATTTTCACCTCCCTCCTCTTTTTTTACACTGATATTTCTGAAGCTGATTACTGATATACACGAGAAGACTGTGCTGTGGGGCAATATCACCTCATAAGACACCATCTCAACAAAAAGTGGGTCACGGGCCTGAGGCATTGGAGTTGTCCCTTGTGGCAAGTCTTGGTCTTATAGTGCTGTTACACACCATTACTGCTCTTCTACTGCTTCCTGGTGAAAAAAAGAGCTCTAACAGTTAAACCGAGAAGCAGGCTAAACAGACACTCAGGACTTTTCATGCACGGTTAAGCTTTGTCTGAACAGCGGGAAATCTGGGTTAAGGCAGACGTATGAGAAGCAGGACTAAGGAGACTACTGGTAGAAAGCTTATGGTTTAAGGATATTATTATTTGGCCCAAGTCCCACTAGAAAAAAAAAATAGGTTAAAGGCTATACAATCCATCTTCTGCTGTCAGATCGGAGCCAAGGACACAACCATATCCCTTCCTTAATTTACCAGCTTTGGTTAAAATGAGTCAAGTGTTTTAAAATGTTCTTTTTTTTATTGAATTATAGGACGCAGAATTTTTTATTTATATAAACAGAGTTACATAAGGAACCAGTAAAACTTATAGCAAGCCATAATGCATTAGAACAAACAAATGTTTGTAACATAGTAACGACTGTATTTTTATCTTTGCTTTTCTGTTGCCTCTGGGCATCTTTTATTCTCAGACTCATTATGAGAAGCTTTCTGTGATAAACAAGCAATACAAACCAAGAAGAATGGCACCTCTGCAATCAGATAACTCCCATTTTCAAAGGTTTGCACTCCATTACAAAGGTTTATCAGCAAGCATCTTAACACACATCTATAAAAACAGGGCATCCAATCAAGCAAAGAAGGACATGAAGGACATGTTGTCAACCATGACTCACCTGAAAAGTAAATTGTGCTGTTATGTCTGAAAGGCCCATGGAAAAGCAATTCAGTTTCAGGTGTTTTTGTAGTTTTCAGGTCAAACCCTGCTTGTGTAAACAAAGTAAGAGCTTTCTCTAGATAAGTGGCAGCTAATGAAGCATGTACTTCCAGAATCTTTGGCTCCTGGACTGAGGATTTGCACCTCTAAGTCGAAGGCCACTGAATATTTTACAGCCAACTGCTGTATTTACACTGAGAGTAAACTGTTGCCCTCGTCCAGAGTTAGGTACTATATCTAAGGCAATATCCACATAGAGAGCTACAAGCAATTGTGTGACAATCAGAGCCCATAAAATATCAATGACATTTAGCAATTTCAAGTGACAGCCAGGCAATAACCCCCAGCCGATGTGATATGGGCAGGTATAGAGTTATATATCTCATCTTAGAGTGATCAATCGAAGTGACCTCCAATGAGAACAAAGGATATGCAGTAGTCGGTTGAAAAACACATGGGTGGCAAATACATTAAAGGGTCAACAAGGCAAATAGAGCCTGGAATGTCCAGTAGGAACCAACCGTCACAATATTTAAATATTGACAGGCCTTAAGGGGTGAGGCACATCCAACTATAAGTTGAATCCATAACACGTGGAATACATGTGAATAGGTAGATAATCCAGATGGTGAGGGAAACCCCTTGACATCCTTTAGAAGACGCTAAAAAGAAAGACTTTAAACTCTATACACCTTAAAACATCATGAAATATCATGAAAACATGGTTATCAGTTAACCTTATACAAGTCAGTTAAATTATATTTTTTTATGCAGTATTGTCAGGTAAAGACCTTTTAATGATCTTTTAATTTCCATAGAAGGCCACTTATCAAATAATCATAAATCTTTGTAAATGTGCATGCTTATGAAGCAGATGAATGACAACCTCACATCAAACTCATCTTCACAAGAATTTTAGAAACAAGTTGAAAAAAAATGCACTCAATGATGTATTTCATACCATTCTGACCGCAGCCTCTTCTAGTCTGAAGCTGCCTTAGATAAAAATCTGTCTTTCAAATCTTTGACTACGGTAGTTCTTCTGAAAGACAACATCCTGCTGAGAAGAAAATGCTATGCACACTTGCACAAAAATGCAAAACAATCCAGGGTCTATTTGATACATGACCCACGGGGAATAACCCGTTTTTGCGATATCCACCTGGGGAAGAGAAATGCAGGTTTGGGTTTACTGCTTCTTCCCTCTGTGGCACTATTTTTCAGAAGCACTTCTCTTTGGGGTCATTAGTAGAACAAAATGGGGCTGAAATAACCCGAGACTTACCTCAGGGCATTATGCTAGACTGAGAGTTGAAACCACAGCTTTGACGCAAACGTGTGATATTTCTCTTACAGAGCCCCCCCCTAAAGTTCAGACATTTATTGCCATTTTCCCTGTAGAATTGCATGGCACTACTTCCTTCCAAACAGGGTGTGTTAAGTTTGACGATCCTTCAAATACAATGCATTTTTAAGAGAAACCAGATCATTGTGGCGTAAAAATACCAGAGAAGTCTGATGAGAGGAAATTGGTTAGGATGTTAAGGAGCAATAAGAACCAATACGGTTTAAGCCTAATATGATCTGGAAACTGCTTTTTTTCATAGCCACAATGTCAAGAAGTGTGTCTGGAGGACTAAAGTTAAGGCTTTTAAACTTAAGAACACTGAACCGACTGCCAAGCATGGTGGTGGTAGCATCATGCTCTGGGGTTGTTTTACTGCCTGTAGTACTGGTAGACTGCACAAGTGGATGGAATAATTAAAAAGGAGGACTACCTCCAAATTCTTAAACCTCTCCTTTATTAACAGTTAAACAACTGAAACTTGCACACAACTGGAATGATACCAAAAGCATGTCAAAACAGGTTTTGGAATGAATAAAACAATCTAACATTAAACTTTGGAAATGGAATCCCAAAACCGAGTATGGCCCAGGAAACCAACCAATTTAAATAAATGCCAGAATTATGCCAGATGTTTGTTGATGGCTACCAAAAGCATCTGGGCAAGGTGCAACTTGTTAAGGGTGCATTTAACCAATTACTAGCAGTGCTGTGCAGTGACATGAAAAAGTAATTGCCCCGACTTGTTAAATTAAGAATTATTAAAAAGCAACATACCTTGTCATGATCTAAAGAAACCTGAGAACCAGTAAGAAACAAAGTCATTGACATCTATCAGTCTGGAAAGGATTACAAAGCCATTTTTAAGCTTTGGGACTCCAGCAAAACACAATGAGAGCCATTGAGCCACAATGAGAGTCAACAAATGGAAAAAACCTGCCAATGATGTGGAAATTTCTGTGCACAGCGTTATTTTACAAACAAGCTCTCGAGACTCAATAACCTCTCCTGACATAAACATAATATTATACAGTTTCTCTACCATAACAGGGCTGTGTGTCAAGGTCTCATTTTAGGCTACATAAATGTTTTCTTACCTCTTCTGTGTAGTCTGGTATCATTTATTAGCCATTTAGTTTGCAGAAAGATGTATTGAATAAATATACATGCAAGTAAAGCATGGACAAGAGCAATAAGAGTAAATTTAAAGTGTTTTACCTGTCATGGGTCCGCATGAAGTCCCAGGATTTCTTTGTGCCATTCTGCGTAGAAATAAAATGACATAAAACAACATAAGTAAAAAAAAAAGTATGATCTCATAGCAATTCTCAAACACTGCTGGGTTCCAGCTAGGTCAATCAAAAGTATTTAAAAAGACAAAGAGTGCATACAGTTTGCAATCAGTGTATTATAACCTGTTTTATTTCATGTGATTTGATGGCAAGATATCAAATCATCTCTGATTTGTTTAACAAGAAAGTCTGAGAGTAAAAACTGCCACACAATTAATGTTGTCTTATCCCAAACCGCACCAGATAAATAACCACGAAACACGTGTTGGCTTAAAGGAGACTGAGCTTATTTATTTTCTGTGTATAAGGTCAAAATCTAAAAAACCATTCATTGTTTCATTTTATGCCTTGCAATTGCAGAGAGAGAGAGATTCCTGATAACCAAATGCTAAAACACACTTTCTTGTTATTCAACTTAAGTGACAGAAGTTGTGTTTCAAAGCCCTGCAGACACATCAGCACATTGACAGAACATGCAGCTTCATTCTTTCAGTAAATTTCCGTCTGTATAATTATGATCAAACTGCCAAGGAGGTGTCTTACCCACACAAAAGACAGACAAAAATATTCCAGAAATCACAGGGCTTCAATTTATAGCTTGTGACACAGGCATTGTCTGGCATGTGACTCTTATCTGTAAAATGATGAGCTAACATCCTGAAAGTGTGGTTTACTTTCTTTTAGATTGTTTTCATTAAAAATGGCTGGAAGAGGCATTTCCAGCTCATTCCGAAAGCCGTATTTGTTCACTGAAAAGCTACACGCTCTAAGCTTTGCTGCTTTTTGAAAATATAGAAACCGGCATGTCCACTTCTTTTAGCATATATTGGCTAATGCACATCATTGCTTCAATCAACTGAATCAACATTCCTAAAGCTATATTTATCTATACGGATAAATCAGCTGGATCAAAATGTCAGAATAAGGCTCAAGGTCAACCTGCTTTCTACCTACAGCAGGGCCAGTGTAAAGTGTAAACCTACTGTTACAATACTCAAGTCAACTAATACCCAAATGTTTATTTATTTCTTCATTTACTCACTCTTCAGTGCCACTGTATTGGCTAAGTCAGGCAGATGAAAACAACATTCATCAAAGCTACAATTACATGAGTAATGGAAAAAAACATTTTCCATCTATTTTCCTCAAACAGCTAGAAAAACAGGAGCAACTTCCAAAGAAAAGGTGTGCCAAGATTGTAGGATCATTACCAAGAAGACCCGAGGCCATCAGTGCTACCTAAGGTGCAGTACCAAGCAGTGAATGAAAGCCCTAAATCCCTGATTTTACTTTGTCATTGTTATTTGATACTGTGCCCATTAGAGGCAGGAGTTAAGCTAAGTGTTGACAAGAGGAAAAATAAAACTAACTTCTTACTTGTCATTTAAATAATTGATTTGTGTACCATCAACAAGCTCTCCTTGTATGAACTAACCACATTAACCTAGCATATTCCTCTCTCTACATCCAGTGCTGTTTAAATATGGTAAAGTTGGCCTACATTTTCTATGCCTGAAGAAATATGGCCTTGATTCAAATTTAGGCTACACCTCCTCGCCACCTACAAGCTCTTTCAAATGCAGGGATGACAGTTTTACTAGAACAGGCTTATCCCAGCTACAACACACTCGGTGTGTTAGTGAGCTGTTTTCAGTACCACCCAAGAAAAATGGAGGCGGTGAAATGGCAAGCTAATTTCCCCGATTTAATCAGACGCAATATAACTGCTGTTGTAGCAACATGATTTGTGGTTAAAGCTGCAATGAGGGATTTAAAGATTTCTATCTGAAAGGGAAAAGTTAAATCACAACTACTTGATTGTGTGGAAGTTAATTTCCTTAGAAAGCATGTTTCACAAACAAAATCAACGAAGAAGAAAAAAAAATGAGAACAGTAAGCTTTAAACTTGCAAGGATGAGGCTTTATTTAGCATCCTTATTATTAGTTACACAAATATTTTTCTTTTTTTTTTAAGTTCATTAATTCACACAGGGTTTCATCTGCAGCCTAGTAACAAAACGGCCAGGGCCTTTCTGTGTAGATTTGCATGTTCTCTGAGTGCTCTGGCTTCCTCCCACATTCCAAACAGATGCAGTTAGTGGGTTTAGGTTAACTGGTGATTCTAAATTGCCCTAGAGATAAAACGTATATTCCCTCATTACATGGCAAGTGATTGCTGAAACTCACCAGGAATAATTAATCATAAAGAGGTATAAAAAAACCTCCATGCCACTGCTTTGGTCACTGGCAAACAGCAGCTGGCTGTAGTTTATATGGAAGATGCAGACCTGCCTACAAACACTTGCCATCTTCCTAGCAAATGTTAGTCAAACTGTAAAAAAAAAAATGCGATAAAAAACAAGTAACTTAGGTCAATTCACTTCCGCTAGTAGCAGTTAAAAGCGCTTGCAAATAACTCAGTCTCTTCCATGTATAACTACATGCAACTGCAGCAATTTGCTGGCGATCAAAGCACTTTGTTTGCCAACGATTTCCCTTAGTAAACTAGCCAGGAAACGCACATCTAAGTCACCACTCAGTCTATAGGCTCACTGTTAATTTAAATAAAGAATAATGACTCAAATAGTAGATTTTCGAATTTCTGATTTTGTCTGAAAACAAACAAACAAAAACAATAACAATACAAGTCAAAACTATGACATTTACAAGACAAAAAACCTTCACATTTTAGGAGGCAGTTCTGTCATATGTTGATTATTTTTGCTTGATAAATATCTTGAAGATTACAGACAGAAATCTAAAGATAGTCAAGAAATCACCTAAAAACAAAAAATCAGGTACTACAATTTTATGTTTAGCATGTTTTTTTGTCATGTGATCACCTCCTCTCTATATGCAGACATAAACAAAAACATTGCTGCTGAATCTTTTAGCACCATGCTGTTCAGTTCCATTCTAATTAAACGGGGCAACTCACACCAACACAGTTTGGGCCAATATATCACACGAAAAATATGTCAAATTGGTTTTTATTTTTTTATTTTTTTTTAAATCCCTTTAAAAATCCTTTTCCAGTGAATATCATAATTTGTGCTGTGCAAATCCTATATTACCATCTCCCCTGTAAATCTGCATCTAAGCAAAGGAACTAAAACACATCAATAAAAGGCAAGCCACTGCAAGAACCCAGCATCCAGCACATGATGTAAGAGGTCATAGTCACATGACCTTAACATGAAGCCAAGCCAGGATAATTCTGTTCATGCACCATTAACTGTCCTGATTTGGTGTGAAACGGAAGCATTAAACATTTGTGTTCATTTCTTTGGCTCCAAAAGTAAAAGAATGCCCACTTACATATGCAATTTTATTACATACTTTATTTTAAAGCTGACATATGATCAATGATTAACTGATGGCAGTTTCTTTGTCATATAGGAGAGCAATGACTATCTAAGGGTAATGAAACAGTGAGCAGTTACTACAATGAAGTCACTCAAAAATGATAATTAGTCATTGGCTAAAGCTTCTCAAAAACTGTTTTCATTTCTTAATTGATTGAAAATGAAAAGCTATTACATTTTGAACTTCATGTAATTTTATAAATTGTATCCTAATTTCAGTGATTAATAAAATCTAGAAAAAAAGACTTTTTTTGTCAGATCTCCATTAAATACAAACAATATATTTTAACTGACTGAACTAAAAAAAGAAAGAAAGAAAAAAAAAGATTAAAAAAAACTGCAAACATGCTGCAAGGCCAAATTACTCACAAAATCCTTCCATGTCAGAAATTAGTATATGCGTTTTACATGCCATCATTCCTGTACGAAACCAAGCCCTTTCACTTCTCCTTATGAAAGCAAAGCTGGTATGGTGATGGAGTGTGTGATAAATCATTTTGTCATGACTGAGGTAAGGATACACGTCTCGTGGCTTGTTGCTTTACAAAAATGCTTGGCTCTGGAAAATGCTTTGCTGAGGCTGAGTATTTTTGCTGTCACTGAACATATTACATGGAAATTGCAGGATATTTGCATAAGTAAATGGTTACAAATGCATGCACTATGGCTGTCCTGCCCCTAAACCCATCCATGTTGTTCACTACTGAACCTTTGTCAAAGGCTACACATTACATTGCTGTACAGCAGACACATTAAAATACCCAATAGAGCTATATTTTGTGATAAAACGGCATTTTATTATCCAGTTCTCCAGTTACAGCATGTTATGGTTAAAGTGGCCCTACAGCTAACAACAGATCTTAAATACAAGACCTATCACAAGACCAGAGACTTGTGCTAAGGCAGCTGAATAATCTCAAGAACCACCAGAACAACCTGGTCAATCACCCGGTACAGAAACACAAAACAGGACAAATCTGAGCTAAATATTAAGACAGGGACTAAACCTAAAAAAAGAGGGGGGACTGGCTGGTAGTAAATCGATGTCTTGGAACAAATGCCAAAAGGAGTCAAAAAATGCTTAGGTGGCAATTTATGTATCTAACGGTTCTAAGTCAAAATCAAATGTATTTATATAGCACATTTAAAACAACTGTTGACCAAGGTGATGTACATTTAAGACAATCAAAAGACATAAAAACATAACAGAAACGAAGAAAAATAAGCATAAAATGAGTACAAACGTGATTTAAAAGTCAAGGAATCAAAGTGGGTTTTCAGATGGGTTTTGAAAGAGTCTAATATTGGGGAGGTCCTGATGCAAAGGGGCAGTTTTTTCCACAATATAGGAGCAGTCACAGCACTGGACCTCGGGACAGCTAGGAGAATATGATCCGCAGACATCGGTGATCTTGCAGGAGTGTAAATGTTTAAAAGATCCGAAAGGTATAAGGGTGCTAACCAATGCAATGCCTTAAATGAATAATAAAACCTTAAAATTATTCAAAAACTAACTGGCAGCCAGTGTAAGGATGCTAGCATGGGAGATATGTGAAATCGCTTGCGTGTGCCAGTTAGTAACTGTGCCGCAGCATTTTGGAGCATTCAGGAGGAGCCAGCAGCATGTGCTGATGTTTGAGCTTCTAAAGGTGTAAACACGAATATGTTAGAAATATAAACGAGATATTACTGAAAAGAATAATGAGAGGAATTTAAATTCTGACAAAGAAGAAAAGCATCTTAAACTACAATCTGTGTTAAAAGCATGCACAAAGGCAAGTAGCACAATGAGTAGTTTTTACCATGTGCAATGCATGCATTGTAGTGTGCATTATGACAAGACACAATACCATCAAGCACAGTTGATATTGTTGGATTTTAAAACCTGATTTAAGCAACCTACCCTCTAACAAACTCCCTGGCTATTTCCTAGCGACACACAGCGTGTAGAGAGAAAGCTGAAAGTGATGGATATATCATGCTTTTCTGTAATTTGCTCAACGCAAAAGAAATGTGCAGGAAAGGTGCACTGTCAGTTTAGTGTAAACTGCAACTACTACACAGACATTTCTGGTAACAACACACACTCAAAGTTATGAAAGAGTGAGGATAAAAACAACATACAAGAAGGTCTATTTAAAAAAGCACAACAGAACAAAAAGTCATCTGGATTTCAAGATTAAAGAAATACCTTAATGTTGTCAGCAATTTCAGACTAGCAAACACCTCAAGAATGGTTTAGTTTGTTTACAGTAATTATTAAAACATCACCATTAATTGGGCAATAATTACTGTTAAAAACACTGTAGATACAACACATTTATCTTTCAGCATTGACCTAATACATAAGGTAAAACTGCACTGCACGGATGTGTCAGCGCACACACATTCCCTCTTTAGTCTCCTGTCACCAATCACAGATGGCGGGGTTCCCCTCATTACTCAGGCCACTTGCTGAGAGAGGGGAGGCGGGGACAGCTTGAATGGCCCAGGGGAGATGGAGAATCATGGCCGACACGGATTACGACAGAGAGATTAGCCCATGGGGGGAAAGAGAGAGACACAGTGAGAGAAAGAAAGAGAGAGAGCAAGGGAAGCAGAAGCAGGCTACACAGGACCTTGAAATTAATGTGGTCCCTCTGGCTTTGGCCATCCGAAATGACAGGCTCGTACGTGAATGGCTATTGTAGGGAGGGATGTATGGTCGTGATCTTTTAGGTGCTTAAAGTCTAATAACCATCACACACACACCTTCTATAAAGCTGACAGCTGCAGCAGGAATAAAAAAAAAATTAACTACCACGCTCAAATACAATAGCTCCCTTTGAGTCTCATCATGTGCGCTCCAGTTTTTTTCCTAGTTTTAATTTATAGTCTCTCTGTTTAACCCTGCCGTCTCGACAAAGGCGGCAGGACTATCATTACAACGGTCAACGGTGTTTTAAAAACTAACAAAAAGCAACTACACCTGCAGAAAAAAAAACACAGCATGTGCAGTATTCACTGAGCCCGGTGAGTGGGTTTCTTCTCAAGGACGCAGTATCCAAAAACACATTGAGTGACTGTGTCCTCCAGAGAAATCCACAGAGACTAGATAAACCTCAAATCAAGGCCAGTATACATCAGTGTCATCAACACATATGAACCTCACCAAACTGAACCTGAAACCTCCATATAATTTTATTTAGATACGTCCATTAAAAATGTTCCAAAAGGTACAAACACCACAAACATTGTTGATAAGTCCAGGTCAGTGACACGATTTAGCAGACAGGAAGACTAAAGCAGTCACAACCGCCGTGTTCCCAACTCCAAGCCTCCCCAGTTTCCAAAGGGATGATGAGTCCAGTTCAGTTGTACCTATTTAGCAACAAATCACGTCATTTCATGCCAATTTATATTGTAATTGACGTATATTGGTGACAGAGAACACCAATGATCAGGCAATCCTCTTTGCATAGAGAACTACCTACGCAGACGGGCACAAAAGTAGTACCATAAAGCAAGCACAATACGTCATTCTTCTTGAAACAGGAGCTTTACCGACCTCTCAAAATTCCTTATAAAGTGTTGTGAATGTCAACTACTTCAGCTGCTACTGAAGGAAGGGTTGTCTGTCAGTCTGCCTCCAGCTCTACTGTTTGAAGTTGTATGCCAACTGCAGAAGCAAGACAGCACTGTTGGTATCAATACTGTTGCAACTGAGTATCTAATAGTTATATTTTTAGTACCGATTAATATTTCATTATTGGTGTATTTTTTTGACAACTCTAGTGGATTTTAGTTAGTTTCTGGCACTTATTCACAGGGGGAATAAGAACTGGATGCTCTCTCTGGATTAACTAAACTGCCCATAGTGCACAGACTGTCTAACTTCTGGCATCATTAGCCTAAATTGAGTCTAAATGAACATAAAAAGCAGACCGCAGAAAGTAGATTGTGTTCCTATGGAAATAGTGTTTTCAGTGAGAGAAATGTTTTGTAGAGTATTGAAGAAGTCAGACAAAACTATATTATGACGACTACTGTGTCAGGTTAGTTTGGAGTTAAATCAGTCAGCCCTCCAAGTTGGGTTATTTAAAAGCAACCAAATATAACGGATTAACCTTGGAAGAGCAACAATCTACCGCTTTTCTCCTTACACATGTAACACCAGTGTTCCCCGAGTGAGAGCTACCATAAAACGTGATTATTATTATCATTATAGAATTTCAAATACTTTAAAGCATTTACCTCATGGCAAACGTGTAAAATCAAATTTGAAATAATTACAAGTGATGGAACCATTCTTCATTAAATCTAGACTGTTTAAACTGTGATAACTCATTTTGTTGTGTTATGAACACAACTGATTTTTGTAAAATAAGGCTCATTCTTGCAAAATTAACGAATTATCCTATTGGAACTGTGCCTTTATTTATATATAGACAATCACTATGGCAGTCAGTTAACTGCTGTGATTCAAACACAAGCAGATAAATAACCCTTCACATAAGAAAATGTGCACTTCAAGATCATAAGGATCTCATCTCCATTCACTGGCTGAAAGACGCACAAGGTACATAATTCTAGATGAATAATTCAAATAATTTTAATGAATACATAAAAGGTGATCATCTCGCTTTAAGCACCAACTCGTGATTCGCTGTCAGCATGAGGTGACAAAGATAAGAGGGGTTTCCTAGAGTCAACAGGGCACAATCACCTGCTTTGTAGAAGGAGGCGAGAGCAGCGAGACAAAACACCGATAAACCAATAAACACTAATGATGCAGAGAGCCTCTTATGCGTGACATTATGTACCTTTTTGAGTGTGTTGCTGTGAGTATGAGTAGATTTCTGTTAATGGCCAACAGCAAAAGCTGAAGATGTACAGATGAACATAAAAGGATTGTGGGAGAGATGCTCCCTAGGCATGATTGAAAAGCCTTTGTGGGGAGTCTCTGAACAGCCCCTCCTGAGGTGCAAGGCAGAAATGATGAGACTGAAAGAGAAGGCAGGACAGAGAGAGAAACACACAGGATCCACCCATCATCTCTTTTGTTGTCCATCTGCTGTCTTTAGCCGTTCCACCATCCTCTTGACAGGCTTAACCTTCCCCCTCTGCTGTCACAGGTGTGAACCCAAAATGGGACAAACTCCCAACAAGAGTGCAATGTTACTTGAGTTTTTGGATTATACTGAAAACAACAATACAAAAGAGCAGCTCCCACACATGTAGACTGCAATTTGTCACTGCAAGTACCAATTAAAACACCTTTTCTTTCATTTGTTTCCAAAACAAAACAGACAAAAGGGTTTCTTCTGGCATGTACTAATTACATGAAACACATGTCATTAACATGCTCTTATATTTTCCAGCGTATAAGTGATGCAGCAGCTCCTACGGTTTAAGAATGAGTTCAGCACCACAGTCACTATCCAGGTTTTACACAACCAGAAGATGTATCCATAGCCCAGGAACAGAGAAACTGCACAAATATTTTGAAACCTAAAAATAAATTCATCCTGGACTGCCGCCCGTGTTTGGGTAAGGAAGCACTTCTCACTTTGCAAGGAGACCATCAGGACACAGTCATCACACTTTGCTTTTAGTGGGAGGACAATTTTTATAGTAAATTATTAATGGCAAACCTAAAAAAGAAAATCAAAGTTCATTGGCGGGGACACTTTAGGAAGCCCATACCTTCTCATACTTAAGATGCATATATATGGCAGTGCAGTGAGGTAAACGATGAGAATGAAGATGAGATTTTGGTCAGAGATAATCAGCACTGCCTAAATTATTTTACCACCACCTGGATAAGAAGCTAAAGGTGGATAGATAATAGATAGATATTGGCATGTATGGATGGATTAATAGTGACTAGAACTGCATCCGCAAGCCCCTGAAACACCCATGTCCTTGGATAATAAATATTATCGACCTACTAGACAAATGACTCTGTACAAACAGCGCTGCAAAACCAAGGACATGTTTGAAATGATTAAGTCATTTTTACCCGTGAATGCTAACTAGGAATAGCAAAATCTAGTTAGACAAAATGAATCCTATCAACACGAGCATAAGCATGAACCACTACAAGACACACAGTACACTTACAAAACAGCTACATCTAACCACATTTTTTCCCCTCTTTTAAGCGATTTGGAGATCAGCACTCGGTATTTCAACCTCACTGAATTGCACTGCATTCAGATTCAGAAAAATGTGAGATAACTGTGGCACTATGATCTGAGTCACAGCGTGACTAAATGAATGACTGAATGAATAATTTGTAACTGAGAGGAAGAAATAGTGACTCTCATTATGGCATTGACAAAGAAACCAAGTTTTATTGGGGATGGGAATCAAAACCAGTTCCAAATTGTCTAATCCATTAGAATCTTGTGTCCACAAGCTTATCAGTTCATTTAATCGGTATATGCTGCATCTTGCAAAACAACCAAACTCAGAGGAGCTTTCCTTTTGCAAAGCCTTTTTTCCCTACTGTTTATTTCCCTGTGTTCAGATGCAATGAAAGTTACAACTGCAGCGCTTCTAAAAAAGTTCAGTAGGCTTAATTTGTTCCACAACTAAAACTGATGATGAGCCATTAAGAGAGTCATTTTAAAAAAAAACCTACAAACAGAATTGGTAGTCAAATTGGCAAGAAGTTATATATTGAATTATTTACTATTCATCTTCACTCATGAAACCTATTGGGTATGGTAAGTAACAGTCCAATCTTCTTTCTCTTCTTCTTTCAGGTGCTTCTATTAGGAACCGCTACAGCAGATCATCTGCCCCCCATCTCACCCTACCCTTAGCATCCTTTCTCGTACACCAACCCTCTTTCACTACATTGATTGGCCTTCTCTGTGTTCTTCCTCTTTTCCTCTTACCTGGCAGCTCCGTACTATCCCTACTCTTCACACCTCCAAAAAATCTTAACCTTCCCCCTCTGCATGTCTTAATAATGCTGACTCAAACTACTTGATAACTAAAAACCAAATATAGGTTCTCAAAATTACTAGGTAAGGCTAATTAAACTAAAGCGTTTAAATATGGAGGCACATCTACTATGGTTTATACTTAAAACAGGAGAAGGTTGATGAGGTTGAGGTTGATTCAAACAAAAAGGCTTTTAGTTATATTTTTTTAATTGCAAATGAATGCAAGAGAGTGATCCTAAACTGAGGTATGTGCATGTATCTCTGAACGGTCTCGGTTCTGTCCATGATGTGCACATGTGTTACAGGTCAATAAAACACAAACAGACGCACGACACTTCAAATCCCGACAGGATTTGAACAGCTAGAACTACTCAGTGTCGCTCAAACACAAGTCTGGGCAACTTAGCTCACTGCAACTCTGAACTTTCAAAACCTTCGACCTTATTAGATCCAAAAGACTGGGTCACTTTTACAGCTGAGATCAACAAGTCTCACCTGTATTTACGGTGCAAATAGCGTGAAAAACCCTCTGTTGTCACGTTAAAAAGACCAACTCGAGCCACCTACATCTTCTCGCTCTAATGTAAAGCATGTGCCTCTGTTAAAGCATGAAAAAAAAAACCTCTGCAGCAGCAGCAGGCTACCGTTAGCATGGTAGCTCATAGCTGCCTGTTAGCTTAGCTGTCTCGTAAAACACAGAGGTAACACAGAGGTAACCAGACCAAAACCAGACCTCTTTTTGTCGTCGTGCTGCATGTAATGCCAATTGTTGCCGTCACTGACTGTGTTTAAGGTCGGCTTAGCCTTCATGTTATGCTAAAAAAAATGAATGGGGGTGGGGGGGGTTGGGCTAGCCTACAGCATCCAGCAGCATCTACTAGCCGTTATTACTCAGAAATAACTCACCTGGCTATAGTGCACCCTGAACGGCTTTAGATAGTCAGACTCTGTGCACGGAACCACTTCAATGTTGTTAATCTCTTCCATAGTTTACACTTGGAGCTTAGATTTGGAGGCTCACCGCTGTTTGTCTGTCACCCGCACACTAACTGACAGTGAAGGAATGCCTACGGAAGCCGGGAGAGGACATGAGACTTAACTGTGAGGGAACAATAAGGGGGGAAGAGTGGAATGAATGGCGTTAAAATTATATAACAATATAAATAGTGTAAAATAAAAAGAAAAGAATTGATTTTTATTGTTGCATCTTAGCCCCAACTATATTTAAATGATTCATCTAAATAAACCCAAAGAGCCAAGCACAATGCAAGCAATATTAACTTTATGTACACTATACTCCACGTGACTCACCAGTGTTGCCCATAATACTAAAATATAGAATGAAGCTAGCTTCTGATACCTGTTACATGGCAAGACAATATACTTTGTTGGCTGATGACTGAAACCAATGAAAACGTAACAGCCTGTAGTTGTCAGCTTTTCAGCGCCAGCAACAGCAGTCTTGTACATTCAGCAACTCCACGCATCCATCATCACTAACAACCGTAACCAGGATGTTAAACCCAGTCAGTCAAAACCACATGAGGCACTACCTCATCTTGACTGTTTATCCCACCTAATAATACCACTTGAGTTCAGCCCAAGGTTAACAGCGTTAATTTAACATTCTTTGGATTTGTGTGGATAGTTTTCCTCTGTGCTGGGTGTATGTTTTCTTTTTTCATAACTCGGTTATGGATTTGATCTCACTTTGAATGGCAGATGTCCTAAAACAGGCAGCTGTAGCCTATATGTGTCTGCAAGACAAACTATTATAGTACTGTTTATGTCTGTCCATCAACTGTACACACTTTCTTCCTTTCCCTTTCTTTTGTTACTTGGGGGATTTTTCCTTATCTAAATCAGGACTCTGAACACAGAGGGTATTGTACGCTGCAAGGGTTTCTGTAAAGTCTCTTGAGGCCTTGTGCCTTGTGATATTGGGCCATACAAATAAAAGTTACTTTATCCTGTGAAAGATCACAAGAGACCGAGCGCAATTATCCTAGCACAGACACCAATTTATAGCTGTAAATAAACCTACTGGCAACTTTTGACATGTGAGTAAAATGCGAGCACTTGGATGAAACCCATAAGACATGAGGATGGGCTATTTTATTATAAGCCTTTTACATTTTTACCTTTACAAGTTTGAGCTCATCATAAAACCCTGATCAGTACTAACAGGCTTCAAACAGAGTAACCAGCTGCTGACTGCACCCATACCTGTAGCTTTCTACCAGCTTTGAGTGGCCATGCAAGCCAGGGCATGGTGGTACTCTGCCTTGATTATAAAGCTGGCATTCCATTAACTCTTTCCCCATTGCGTGCCTATCAGATGTTGTCTTCGTCGGGGAAAGACTTTCTAAAAAAAAGGAAAAAAGGTATGTGGGAAAAATACTTAGATTGTACCAATATATATATATCTACAAAGATTAAACTAAGAATTAAACAGAAGGAGGGTGATGTTGTGTGTCAGCCTGCAGTCATGGGTCACATAAAGGTGGCATAGCTATTACCAACAGTCTCAAATTAGTACTGCATTATTCACAGGCTGCAGCATGACTTATGTTATTGTCTGGCATTTTGTGCCAGAGGAAGCTGAAAGTAGCTCACTATTTTAATCCAATGGAGAAGGGTTCTTGTGCCTTCATGTTTTTATACATGGTCCATTCATCCATCTATCCATCCTCTTATGCTTATCCAATGCAGGGTCTCAGGGGGGGGGGG